>CAIGRS010193919.1:0-10186 GCA_903798395.1 Fraxinus floribunda | reverse complement strand
GGATCCATGTAATTTCCACTTGTTCTTAACACGTAAAATAATAATATAATTTGGATGAATGTAGTAGCATCAATTACATAGAATTTTCCGACCATTTCCTTAATAACCGCAATAATATCATGTTACTTAGAATAGAACGATATGAGGGACTGCATAATTATATACATATTGCAACAGACACTGACCACGTCGTAAGCAAATCATATTTCGGTTCAGTATTTTTTTAACTTCATAGAGACTAGGTTATCCCAATTCACTTTCATCAATCAAACTGATAAAATTGCATATATCACTAAAATTGGTGCTGCTTTTGTGCGTTGCCATGATCGTTCGGAAACTTACAACCCACTTCTGATATCATTTTGTTAGAAAATAGCGAGCTAATATAGCAATATGAATTCAAGCAACAAGAACATAGATTTATGTGAAAATCCAACTGCAGATGCAAAGACTTCATTATAATGAAAGTAAGGATTTACAATATGTTAGACTAGATCTTCGAAGACTCTCTCATGGATACCTTTATCTGTGAGTCTATCTCTATTAATCGAATCATCTCTTTGTTATATTCTATCAAATATGTGTAATACACCACATATTTATAATACAACAATCCCTAACATGCTAGGAGAATTAATACAATGAAGAATTTAACATAAGGTGAAGTCTTCATACAATGGGTAAACCCAATAATGGAATATTTGGGTTGAAATAGAAGTCAAAAACTACCAGTAATCAAAATTAGTGTCTGCCCGGACTTCACAACTGCTCGAGCGGAGCCTGGTACTAGGTGAGCATAGGGTCCCGATTTTGAGCGATCTAGCGTCCCATGGGCGTTCAACGAGCAAAGTTTCATATAAAACCTCTCTTAATCCATCTTAGTCTTCTTCAAGACATCTTCCAATGTACTAGCAACTCTCAATACTTCTTCAGCAGTATTTCCAAACAAATACTCAACAAGAATTTGGGTTACAACCCAATTCTAAAAAATTCTACCTTAAGGCGAATTCCATTGTAAGGAATAAAACTTAACTCTTCAATAAACTCAAAATTTGTCCAAACACAAATTAATCCACCTCTTCCCCAAAACTCAACTTGGGCAAACTCAACATCTATGAATTGAATCCAAGCACTACTTACCAACAAAATTACCTTGGGCACCAACACTGATAGAATGATCACCATGAACAACAAAATCATTAAGCTCACAATTAACTCAATTCGAGTTACCAAATTTGCTTGAATTATCCCCACAAGCAACACGATAACCAAGATCACAATTAACCCTACTTGAGCTATTGGCAAGTTCTTCAATGCTAATTTTTCTCGAATTATCACTACGAGCAACTCAACCACAACCAAGTCTACCTGAGTCAACGCTTATCAAACCATACGCTACCACATCAGCTTCACCAAACCTCTCCCAAGGTCTAATATTGCCTTTCTTCAATTTAGTGACAGCCGAATCAAACGTGATCATCGATCTTCCAAGAATATAACATGGACCTTCTCTGTCCCTTTATCATAATCCTAGCACATTTGTTGTCTTTCAGAACTCTACCTGTACCATGTACTTGTACTTTTTTTAATCAAGAGTACTCAAGGAGATAATATTTCTCTGCAAATCTGAAACATGTCTAACCTCACCTACTGGCCCATCAAACATCCTAATTTTGATCTTACCAATATCAACTATCTTAAAAGGCACATTGTCTCCTATTACCACAACACTTTTGTAAACTATCTCATATGTTGAAAACCAATCCCAATTAGGACACCTATGGAACATGAAAGCTGTATCAAAAATTCAATCCTCATTAAGCTTGGAATTTTCATCAGAAGTCACAAGGAGTTCTTCATTATTGTGGTTTTCTTTGTTTGCAATACTAGCTTCTCATGAATCTATGGGTTGTCCCTTCTAATTTGCAACCATAAACTTATCCCTATTCTGCCATTTGTAGAAATCCTTTTTCATGTGCTCTATTTTTTTTTCAATAATAACAGACTATATCATTGTTATTAGATTAAAATTGCCCTTTCCATGACCACCCAAATTCCTTTAACGAACAACAAGACTCTCTCCCTAGGCCTCCAATCTGACAACTAGCTACTTTATCTTTTCCTGAGAATAAAGTGCGTCATAAACTTCATAAATGGTGAGAGTGTCTCGACTAAAATGGTGTCCCTGAATTTTACATATGAAACGAGCAACCGACATAATAAAATCAACCATATGTCCTTTTCATCGTATTTGACCTCCATGGTCTCCAAATCAGTAAGGATTTCATTGAATATAGATATATGATCTTGTAAAGATCAACTTTTTGTCATTGATGAGAATACAAATGCTGCTTTAGATGTAGTTTGCTAGTTAGACTCCGAGTCATGTATAATTGCTACAAATTCAATCATAATGCAGTGACACTTTTCTCTTTTAAAATGTCCTGAAAAATTTAATTCTAACAATGAAGATGTATCTTGATAGGGCCTTTCGATACTTGCATCGCTTCTCCTCCAGTGTCAAAGTAGAAGGCATCTTATCTAACCTCAATAAAGTATCATCCAAATCTAATTGAAAGAGAACTGCTCTCATCTTAATCTGCCACAAAATAATTTGTATCGTGCTCCGAAAGCATAATTTCAAATTTCATTATTGCATCACGAAAAATCAACTTCGCCTTTATTAGAAAACTGTTAATAGCTCTAATATCAATTTTTTAGAGAATAACGAGATAATATGAAATCAAAAAATAGAACACAAGATTTACGTGGAAACCCAATAGGGAAAAACCACAGTTAGATGCGAAAAATCCACTATAATTAAAATAAGAAGTTACAATATGTTAGATAGATCTCACAAGAATCTCTTTTGGATATCTCTATCTGTCAGTTTTTCTCTATTAATCTGAATCCTTTCATTTTTATATGTTATGAAATATGTGTGATATGCTACGTATTTATAATACAAAAATCCCTAACATACTAGGAAAATTAATAAAATGAAGAGTTTAACACAAGGTGAAGTCTCAATACAGTGGGTAAAACCAATTAATATATTTGATTTGAGTGTTAAGAGCTCGTCTCGTTACCAATAGCTCACTAACAGTATATTCCACGCTGCCTCCATCACTAGCCTCCTCCAAACACCAACAGTCATAAGCAAAATCATCGCTCTTTTGTTTGGACATTGGGAAGCGATGTGCCCCGACCCCAAACACTTCAATCATTTGATGTCTCGACTCCTTGATGGCTGAGATTCCATTTTCTTGCTAGCATTATCTTTCTTTTCCTTCGACAATTCAGTTTTACCCCTAGAAACAGTCTCATCTCCTTTGTTATTGTCCCACTTTGATTTCAATCATGACATGTTGGTTTGGTTGTTTTTTCGGCTTGGTGTTGATCCGTCCCTGTCAGACATCCTAAATTTAAAATTGTTTCTGCCTCACAAATTTACACTTGTGTATCACACAATTCGATTTTTTCCTCTATTGATCTCACCACTCTTCCTTTTTTCCACTCAATGCCTTCGCCCAAGTGCCTCAAATGACAAATTCGAACTCAGACAAGAAATATTCTCGTAGTATTCAAACCGAGGTTTTGAGTGAGATTTTTTTTTTTGGAAATTTTGAGACTCAAGAAAGAAAATGAAGTGAATTGAATGATTGGAATGAAATTTGAATCCAAGAAGTGGTTCTTGAATTTTACACAATAAATAACGTAATTGACCGGCAATTTTCGAGATAAGTAATAACAAATATTTTTTTTTTAATTTGACTTTTCACGGAATTTTTTTTCTGAATTTTCGAAATCTTTTTTAATTTTTTTACTCGGAATTCAACTATGACACCAGTAAAGAGAACAGAAGTTGATTTGGATACAAAATGAGCACAAAAATAATTTTTGAATTTTTGATGGAAAAATTATGAATCAAAAGACTTAGGGTGTGTTTGAGCTACATTATTTTGGAAGAATGTATTCTGAAATAGTAGATTGATGGAGAATGTGTGGTTGAAAATGAAGAAAAAGTTATTGATATGATGAAAAATATTATTTTATTGAAAAATGTGTGGTTGGTGAGTAGAAGAACGAAAATGAAAATTTTAATGTGTACCAAACATGAGTTTAAAATAGAAGAACGCAAACCAAAAAAAATTAAAAACTCAAATGAAAAAGGAAAATGATATCACATTGATATTAGAGTTTAAACTCTGATACCAACTGATGTGAACCCACGTAACGAAGAATTACGAAACCCACTATTAGATTGAAATCGAACCTAAGAAAGCCAAAGTAATCAAAGTTTTGGATTTGATTCGAAAATAACGAATCAAAATAACCTACAATACGCAAACGATATGTTGACCATTTTGATTGAATATTTGAGAATCTCGCCCAGTTGATTTGAACGCCACAAGAATACTATTTTTATTGAATATTTGAGAATCTCATCCGGTTGATTTGAACGCTACAAGAAGAAGCTTGATAAGTTCGTGATTTGTCCAACAAAGAACAAGAATTTGAAAACAAATTTTTTTCTAAATAAATCTCAATAATATTGTTCTAGCTAAAAACGGAATTTAAGCCTTAAAGATATTAAAAACATTCCATAAAAGAGTTTTAACTCAAATAGAAAATTACGCGAAATTTGGAAAAATTCGCGACCAGAATGAACTATGCGACCGCGTAGTGTAACTCTATGCGATCGCATAGATCAAATGAAAAGTCCCCCTTTGGTCTCGGTATAAAGGTTTGCAACCGCATACCTATCTCAACTATGCGGTCGCATAGTTGAGCTCCTCATCCCCTTATGATATTCCAATTGGTTTCGGCTATTGACCCCTTCATAAAAATTGTTCATTGGCTTGTTAACTTCGACATTTCGTCCACCATATCTTAAGCAAGTTGCTTGACTTTGACACGCTCGACCCCGTGCTCACATCACAAGGAAGGTCAAAAAAGTAAGGAATTGTATCAAGGATATGAATGCCTTATTTGTAGGTTCTAATGAAAAAAATGGGTTGTTAGATCATGTCGGTGATAATCTTACCTAGAAACATGCGAATGATCCCATCAATGCATGCAAAAAATAACTACAATTATAGCACGTCCTGCCATCATGCCATACGTCAAAAAGGAATATCCTTACATTTTTCCATTTCTTTTAACCCCACAAGTTAGTTGCTTAAGTATAAATAGATAAGCTCGAATTTCGGGGACTATTATTTGTTAGATAACCAATTTCACTCAAAATCAGTCCAAGTAAATAAAAAGGCCTGATTGCAACAGTAAATAAAAGATTAAAAATTCAAAAATAATCAAAACATTTTAAGATCGCATAACTTGAAAAAGTTCTAATTGTATACATAAATGATTAGATTCGAACTTCGGGGACTATTTGTTGATTAAGAAAAACTCATAAAGGAATATTTGCGAACTCATGCCCCGGATAAGCGAACCTTAGAACGCTGAAGTGGACATTAATAAGTGCGAGAACTTGCAACTAAAAGTGGGAAATTGATTCCATCGAAGCTCCATAATCAATGAATGAAGTCGAGCTTTTCTTGGGAGTATGGCGTAACCGATAACCAGCTTTCGGCTAAGTAGACAAATAAAATGTGAACTAAAATCAGAATCAATTTGGAATCAATCAATCAATGAATGCCACATGTCACTAACTAAAGAGACCCATACATCCCAAAGCCTGAATATTCCTTCCAAATAGTCATTTATCTTCTCAAGTGGTAGAATAGTGAGTTTAAGAGGAGAAAATCCTGAATATGTGAGGGGAATATGTTTATCATCTTTTCAAGGTCAACACTAATCAGTCACAGAGGTTATTGCTTAAGAAATATCAGGTATTTTTCGATTAAAAATTGCTGCAGATAAGCTAACGTAGTTTAGCTGTGGCCAATGGGAGGTTTTTGGATTTGAATATTTGTTCACGATGTCAAATAAAATCTTATGGTTCCTGCTAAAAAAAGTAGGAACTTGTCTAGCATTCCTCTATATACATATTTTGTGTACTCAATTTGAACATCCTGGTTTGGTAGGCACAAAGTTATTTTCGGGACATAGGCGAGATTTTCAGGACTTAACCATGGTGGTTTTGGTTAGCCGTTTACCTTGTGTTTATTGATTGAAAAATAGATATAAAATGGAGGATGTTGGAATTCATGGTAGTTTACACTCAATTTATATTGATTATTACATGGAAAGTCTCGTTTGCCCACAATACAAAACGTTACTGGAGACTAGTAATTGCTTTCAGCTGGTAGTCGTAATTTGAAGAGTTTAACAGCGTTAGCAGAGATGGGACACAACTTGATGCGCAGACTAGCATTGTAAAGTAAATTTTTTTTATTTTTTTTATNTTTGAAGAGTTTAACAGCGTTAGCAGAGATGGGACACAACTTGATGCGCAGACTAGCATTGTAAAGTAAATTTTTTTTATTTTTTTTATGTCTTGAGCTTTGAATTTTGGTTTAATCTTTTTATCTTAAGTAAGTAAAATCGTGTGTGCATTTTTATCTCTTATGCTAATTGACTGCAGTCGATGATGTTTAATTTTGACACTAGTCTTGCTTTTGTTAACATTAACTTTGTTACAAGTTGCTGATTAAAATTAGTGAATACCTTCCAAATGCTAAGAACAAGCTAATGAAAAGGAAAAAGAAGATAAAATGGTGAACTTCTAATTTTCCAGATGAATTAACATTATAAATGATAGGTAGAGCCCCTTATTTTTTTTAAAGTTTCGATTAGTTGTATGAATCCTGTTTTTTCTATGTTTGTGATGTTTATGAAACATCATCACTGTCCATGCAAATTATTTTTTACCCATTATTAGAGGATTGCATCTTGCTTTCTTTGTCTCCAAACATACACACACCAAAGCAGTTCCTTGCTTCAGTTTTTTTAAATTCTGCTTCTGGAATCTGTCAAATGACAAAATCTTACAAATGAATGCTACCTTGTGTTTTGGAGATTAAAGCCTGGTTAGACCAGTAGGTAACTCGTACTGGCTGGTTGGTTGGTTCTATGTTACTGGTTGTGAATTTCTTCAGAGAATGAACTTTCGACTTGTTAGTTGTTACCTCCAACATGCTGCCACCAAACCTCAGTTCTTGTTTAAACTGCTACTCTGTCTCTTCTCTTCTATGCTTGTTTATTTGTAAACTACAATTTAACATTTCTACTCGGAAATTTAGTTGAATTCTTTAAGATAAAAACCTGTTATATTTTGGCTATAATTTGTTTTATGGGGATCATCATTTACTTCGTTTTAGTGGAAGGAGAGCATTCTGCCTTGTAAGAAAATTTCATAAACTTTGGCAGATTCAAATTTATATGTGGCTAAATCTTGTAATATCCACATTTCACTAAAAAGCATCAACACTGCTAATTCTCTGTCAATATTAATCCATAAAGGTTTTGATGCTTCTAAATAGCATCTTTTGGAACTCAAGTTACATCAATCTAATAAAAAGAACAAAACCCTGTTTCAAGCCCTTAAAAGAAAAATCATATAGATACATATACATAAAGAAATCCATTAACTTCTTTTAAAACTAACGTTAAAAGGATGTCGAGGCCTTGTCCGATTAGACAATTGAAGACATTTATCCACAGAGATAAAAATATAATTCCAGACTAAATCAATTTCAATTCTCTCTACCATTTATCAGCAATTCACAAGGTTCAATAATTCATCTTGTGTCTGTTACCGTGTGGAGATTCCATTGGATTGATGATTGTTTACATTAAGCATACTCTGGATTTAGAGCCAAAGCTTCCTGGTAAATCATATCCTTTATCTGCTCTTCTGTTAAGACTTGCTGCTCGAAATCAAAAGAGAATGGTTCTGAGCATACTGGCTCATCGGCTATGTCATGCAGAGGAGCAAGATAAGGGTGCGCCAAAGCTTCTTCAACTGCATCAAAATATAAATCACTTATTAAGACATGAGCAAGGTAAGTGTAAAAAAGGGACCAACAAGTGATGAAATGAATCCTATCTGTTGAAGACTAAATTTAGATAACATGTTCTTCTCTAATGTGTTAAGAGTCGTATCTCAGAGCAGAAAATCAAACTAGCCAAGAAAACACTAACAAAAATTACCTGTAATTCTCTTTCCAGGATTGATTGTCAGCATTTTATCTATTAGGTCAATGGCTAATGGATTTACATGTGGAAAAACCTCTGCTAACAGCTGACGGGGATGTTGTGGAAGTTGCCGGATATATCTTTTTGCATCTTCATTTAGGATGAAATCAAGATCAGATTCTGTGGGAGTGCCCAGAAGCTACAAAAAATGTTATCACCATGAGAAATTTTTTCTGTGAAAACTAAAAAACACTCATTAATTATATGAAAACACGGTATTCAGTGATTATCTGAATAAGTTAATCTAGCAAAAAATCTGTTCAGTTATAAATTGGTAAAAAGCATAAAAAATTCACCTCCGTCACCAAGCGCATTTGATGCACGTGATCTTTTCCCTCAAACAAAGGTTTTCGGTTCATAAGTTCCATGAAGATGCAACCTACAGACCACACGTCTATTGCAGCAGTATATTCCGATGAATTAAGCAACAGCTCGGGTGCCCGGTACCATCTGGTCACAACATATTCCGTCATGAACTCATTTTCCAAGGTAGGCCGTGCAAGACCAAAATCAATAATCTTAAGATCGCAATTAGCATTCAGCAGCAGGTTGCTGGGCTTCATATCTCTATGGATTACATGAGCCGAGTGTATGTATTTCAAACCTCGAAGGATCTGATACAGGAAATACTGAAAGTAGACAAGTTTTAAAGAAAATGTCAGTTTTGGCTTTCAACATTCAAATTACACAAAAGAAAAAGTATACCTGACAATGTTCTTCAGACAAGCTCTGATTAGATCTAATTATCTGATGAAGATCCGTGTCCATGAGTTCAGTGGCAATGTAGACATCCGCGAATTCCGTTCTTAAAGGAGGAGGAATCACATCTCTTATGCTAATCACCTGTTTCACATTTATTGAGCTTAAATGAAATTTGTACCAGGTGACAAGTAACTTTTAATCAACAACAAACTAAACTTCAAGAAGGTGGAAGTGTAGTACTCTCTGTCATACTCAGAAAAGTTTCTACATTTCAGTATTCCAAAATTGCCTCTTTTTACACTAAAAGTAACCGCCCGATGTAGGAATAAAATTCTTATAGTTATGGGAAAATGCAGATGACTTGTGGATTTTTGTCAGTTCAGATGGTTAAATTTTATTTGAGTCAAGTCCACAAAGGATAGTGTGATCCTTATTTTTCCAACTTCACTACTAATGCATATCGACAAAATTATACTAAGAATACTTCAACATGATTTTTCGTTAACTTCTTCCTCATTTACCATTAATACCAATTTCAGAGGACATCTAGTAGGCTTGTTCTAATTATCCGAGTTCCATTTCAAGATTAAATCACTAAATAATAGTGTCTAAAAAGCGCAAAGCGTGGTTAGGCATGAAGACAAAATTTCAAGCTTTACGAACTTAAGCAAGCCTAGACGAGGTTTAAGCATAAAAAAACATTTTCTTATTTTTAATATTATTTTAAATTTTTAATCATTTTAAAAATCATTTAATAATTAGAATAATACATATCAAACATTTAGAACCTGTTTGGTACAACTTAAAATTCAATTAAAATTGAAAATATGACCGTTATTGGGTCTCACCAGTCTAATAAAAATCAACAATAACGGCTATATTTTCAATTTTAATCTGATTTTAATCTCTACCAAACACCCTCTTAAAGTTATAAAATACTATATTTACTTAATAATTCATATCATTAGTCACTTATACAATTTTCAAGTTTTCGATGCAAAAATTAAATATTTTTTATAATTTCGATTTTCAATTAGACAAGTCCTACTTAATATATTTATAGAAATTTTATACATGCTTTTGAAGTTTACAACAAAATAACTAGTCTTAAAATCATTACGTAATGTAGACAACACCATAATTTAAATTTTATTTAACTATTTAGATAAAGTCATTTTTAACTTTAGTACAGATAAAATCTATTAAAAATTTGAAATTACCGTCAAATGAAAACTCTTTTAAAAAATTTTTTTTTAAATAATAACCTAAAGTCAAATAAAAAACTTTTTTAAAAAAATAAAAAATAAAAAAATTAATAAAG
>CAIGRS010193831.1:0-12005 GCA_903798395.1 Fraxinus floribunda | reverse complement strand
CAACACAGTACGTACTACGTAGATTACTTATATTTAATATACTCGTGAGTCGTGACGAGGGATTGAAAGCAACATACAATTGTATATTACTTAAAAGACGATTATCATAGCATGAAAGTATTCGAACAAGTAATAATTTTAAACAGGAACAAGATTGACGCTGTTTTAGAGTGAAAACAAAAATTGCAGTAGTTTAAAAGTAGTTGAACAAATGGAGACAAAATCACAAGAAATAAAGTGCAATATGAACATTTCACACACACATGAGATAAAATCAATATTGAGAAGACTAGCTTAAGATTCTTTTCAGATCATGGGTGCATTATATAGGGTACACAAAATTATTCCATTCAGATAATGGAATAATGACCTATTTGAGAATATAAACTCATATATATGATATTGAACCTCTCTTGGTGTACAGATTTTTTTTTTTACAGATGTTGTACAGACAACATACATGGTGGGATTCGCACAATATTTTTTTTTTTTAAATACATGTGGGGCCTGTAAGGCCCCTTGTGAGGGGCTTGTAAGGCCCTTGTGAATAAATCCTTTGTGCATGAGGATTTATTCATATTAGATTAGATATGCCAAATCCATGGAAGAAAAAAGCTCTTTTTGTAACATTTGCCATCGAGATATTGAATATATCAAAAATAAGTTTTGAACATGCTCCGAGGAGGATAGTGGCGTTAATAACAAGCAGAGAACAAAATTCATAACTAAACGTGACAAGAGATTAGATAACGGGTCCTCCTATTAAAGTTGTAAGATATTATTAAAGAATAAACATCGTCCATTATAACAATCCACCCCGTCCCCCACCACATACATCCATGGTGGAATTAGACTCAAGTATCCACCATAGTATTAGATTTGACAAGTTGATGTAAGAATAGGCTAAAGTGCACTATGGCAATATGCATGCTCTTTTATGGAACTAATTTGCCTCCAAGCATGTTGTACCGTGTAAATCATTCTACTTTTCTTTGGACATGAATACAACAGGACAAATGTAGTGTCAACATTGGCGGTAACAAGTTATGGGCACGTTAATGTACTAATTGAATCGAGCCAATTAGGATTCTTTGGATGGTTGAAAAAGATTTTCATTTCTTTATACAACCATAAAAAGGATTCCTTTCCTTCTTTTTTTCTTCTTTTTGTTTTTGTTTTTTTTTTTTTTGGGGGGGTGTAAATCGCAGCTAGCTAATGGAATTGGGTCATAGAGACATATTTTACCTGGTCCAAGTCCTTGGAACTCTTCATTTTTTGGTTGTTTATTTGGAAAAATAACTAAAAGGGAAACGATAATAGACAGTGCCTTCAAGGTTCACATTACACTACGCCTTCAAGGTTCACATTAGACAATGCCTTCAAGCCATATTTTGTTGTTTATTTGCAAACACGTCGGTTTTTTGTTGATGTTCAAGGTTTCCTCTTGCACTTCACAACAAGACAGATTGGATCCCTCTCTTACTTCACAATTTCTAAATGTGTCGAGCCATAGGTGGCTAGGTGCCCCTCCAATCCGTTTTACACCTATAATCATGTCTTACGATCAATCATCTTTTCAATTTTTGTTCACGCTAAAGCATACATACCATCTGTAAAGTCAGTTTACATGACTTGTCGTTCAAATAGCATGTATTTCTATAAATCAATGTTATTGTCACTGCTTTATGGTTCTTATTAATTATATACACGCTCGAATCGACATGGGTTGGGTTTGCTTTAGTTTTGGTTAAAGAAGAGGGTGGGGACACTGATAAAAGAGTAAAAAGGGAGGTGTGTTGGCGATCCCAATGAAGAATTCGAACCTCCCTCCCTTTAACTTTTCCTCTGACGAAAAGAACATCGAAACATCACCATTTTTTGTTTTGATGTTCACACGTACGACAATCCAAAGTAGAACGCTCCAATTTTCAAAACAAATCTTCAGATCCAAGACCTGAAGACCCCCTCTTTTTGCCCTTTACTTTTCTTTGCAATGCTTCAAGCTGTAAAGACGATATTTGATAGTTAATCCTTTTTTCAAATATACACACCTTGCAACTGTAAGATGTTTGTACAGAACAAAATGAGGGTAACTTTGATATCGACGGCTAGCCCAGTTAACGATTTCTTTTCTTTTAACTGAGCTTGGTTTGTCATCATATCATTTGCTGGACAAAATTTCAACACATCTAGATGCATTGATTAGAAAGATGGCGTTTGATTGCAAAAGACGAGTGTTCTTCACATTGATAACAAAATTTTAAAATCTTATATTCAATGCCAATCCCTAGGATACAAGGGGGGCCAAAGCAACTCAGAAGTTTCCTGGCCAACTCAGATGACTCAATTGAGGTTGTTGATAGGCAGCCTGTTGTGCTCCAGGAGCTGCTGCAGCCACACCAACCCCAACATTACCACCGATGGCAGCCCCCAAATGATGATGACTGGCCATTGCAGTTGCCTGAGTTGGAGGATGGTACATGCCTGGAAACTGCATGTGAGAAGATTGAGCTGCAGCTGCTGCATTAAATGAGGTGTGGCCACTGTGAGATGGCAAATATGCAGCATGAGGGGTTGTTGGCCCAGGCATGTTGTAATAAGAAGTGGGCTGCAGACTGGAAAGATCCCGAGGGTTTATCCACATTTCAGATGTCACTGCCTGTAATGTCAAAAACATAAAAATTAATCTCGCGACCCAAAAAAATATAACAATCAGAATGCCAAAACATGTTCAAAATTGGAACACAATTTCATCATCCATAGTCAATGAACCACTGAGCAGTTAAGGAAAAGAAGAAAATACTTCAAAGAAAAAGAAAGAAGAGGCAAACAAGAAGGTTATCTTGTGTATTTCCAAGTCAGAAAATAACAAAGAAAGGATGCTGTGGTTCTTCAAAACCATGGCCAATATTTTATAGGGACGTACACTGCTACATGATTCTAATTTGAATGAATTGATGTTAGCAAAAAATAAAAACTAGAACTTTCAATAGTATATTCTTGTTTAATTTGAGGTTCCTATGTCGTGTCTCAGGATGAGACCAGGAAATAATAGATAGCACAACATTTGTGAAACACGAGATAACGACCTTACTTTTTTTAATCTATTTTCCAGTTGACAGATTCTAGTTACTACAGAAGCATGAAGCATCAACAGTCATAAGGATATTGTATAGAACTCCCACAAAAACAAAAAGAAATTATGTACACCATCAACCTCACTGTAATTAAGCTGTAGCAGAACAAATCAGGATACGCATGTAATTATTAATATAGTGCATCCCCTAATAATGAAAAAAATAAAATAAAAAAAAGGTTAGGTCCAAGTCATATTCACCTGCGTGTTTGGAACGTAAAGATTGCTATCTTTGTACTTGACCCAAGATGATTCTTCATGCCCTGTTGCACTTCCAACAACACCAGGAGTGTTGATAGCATAACCAGATGGGCTAGTGAAATTTTCGAACCCAGTAGGATTACCAGTGGGAACAGGCTTGAATTGCTGGACTCCATACTTGAGGCCATTTGCAGTTAGATGAGAGCTATTTCCGGGCATCATCAAGTAACTGCTTCCATTTGACGGATGGGGGTAGGCAGAAGTATTAGAGTAACCAGGCACGGGCATGGGAGGAACATAGACAGGAGAGATGAACTGCCGATGATATGGCATGAGATTAGTAAAATGAGGGACATGAACTTGGGGGTACATCTGGGCAAGCTGCTGTTGTTGCTGTTGTACCAGCTGCTGTTGTTGTTGTACCATGGGAATAGAGGATGCAGGAATGCTGTTTGCTGTATGCCCCAATACCTGAGAACGAAGGCAATCAAAACAATACCTAAATAAGCTCTCCGAAGCAGAACATAGAGATATGTGGCAGCAAAAATAAATGGAATTAAAATAAACTTGAGACGAAAAATAAATTTTCCAGGAAGATTCTATTAGGTGTCAATTCTGAATGAGAGGGGGAAAAGGCAAAGGAGATATAAATAGAAAGGCATATATTTATTTTATGGCATCAAACAGAATAATTCTACCTCCTGTTGAGACGGTAAACCAGGTCCCCGAACTGTTTCATCAACCAGTGGACGAAAGTATGGCATATCATATCCCATCTGGGTTTCATATGACTGCATGAGCAGAAATCATTACCAGAAAAATAATAATGATAGGGATCTGGACAAGGACAATTAGAAGGAATAATTTCATTTCTTGCTTAAATTAATGAAGAACCAGTCAAAGCAAACAGACAACAAAACTCTCTAAGATAAGCAGTTCAGTCATTAGTAAACACTGGACTCACTGAGAAGCTCGGCAATTCTGAAGTATCTTGCGTTTGTAGTAGCTCCGGAGAATAAGCACTGTTGTTCTGAACCAACTCAACATCAGCATAGTTGTCCAGGTTCTCAGGACTAGAAGATTCTCTCTTCTCAGACAATTGATGATCAGATGCTGCACCCGATGCAGAAGAGCTAGATAGAGACTTGCTGACATGGTCATCCATCAACTCTAACTGTTTGCCACTAGCAGGCTCCTCGGCAGAAGATTCTGTCCCTGAGGCTGACACACTGCCATTGAAATCACTTATCATTTCACCTATGACTGCTAGTAAATCATACCCAATATTAAACCAGAGTAAAAAATGAAACAAAATGAGATCTAAGCTGTCAAAGATCTAGAAAATAATTCAAATCTCATGCTACTCTAACCCAAGAAATCAAAACCAGCTTTTGCTTTACAAAAACCAAGTACTTAAAAGGACGCTACCGATGGCATTTCCCAACTGGAGAAAATTCATGGGTCATCCAGAGTGCTTCAAATTTTTCGAAATTAACACTTCCAAAGTTAAGTAGTTGCATTTGAAAAAATTATGCACATAGGAAAAGTGGAATTTGTTACTCCCCCAAGCAAGGATGCAACTTTAAACGAGATAGACAGAGCACTCGTGAAGATTAATTTCAAAACAATATAAAGGTAAAATGTAAGTCTTCCAACTATGAGCACATTGCAAGGAAATTAAATTAGTAGCTACCAAACAAACCTTCGAGAGGTTTCAGTACTTGACTCTTCAGCACCCTCTACTATGTGGAAAGCTGAATCTACTACAGATTCAAATTTAGTCCCCAAGCTGCCAAAGGTCAGCCGACATCTGTCTGCATCAGATACACGAATATGTGCAGCTATGATCACATTCTGATTCTCAGAGATGTTCAATTGAGACATACTATCTTGCATCTGATCTGTTTCCTTCTTCAAATCTTCAGAATTGTCAGCAGGAGGAGACACAATTTTTGGAGGAGTTCCAATAACCCCAGGTCCATTGGCAGTTGGTTTCAATGTTGATTTTGGTTTCCACTCCTTGTTAGGCTGAAGAGCTACATAAAAAAAGACTGTAGTAAGTATTTTGGAAGCATTAAAGGATACGATACAAGATACCATTTGTTGTACTAGGAGGTAACAAGAGTTGCAAAATAAAACAAAAATCAGCACCCAGCAGTTTCTACCCAGTTCTTTCTCATTTCATCTCTTTAACAAGATTCCTTAAATGCATATAGATATATATATTTTCACATCCAGAGGTGTTCAGATTTCCTCAACTTTGGACTCTGGTTAATGTAACACTAATCATCAGGGCAGAACTACTATTACAAGTCAAAAGTATATCACAAGCAAAATATATTTGAAACAAGACAAATACATCTAAATAAAAATAACTAGCAACTCAAGCAGACTAAAACCACAAGAAGTTTAGAGACTGGCCAGTTATAAAAATTCAAAGCATCTAGATAAATATTCTATCTTCCAAACAGTATACCTTTCTGACGACTCACAAGTTGATGAGGTCTGCTACCATGCTGATTGGTTGAAAAAGATCTGTTCAAATAAGGGCCTGGTATGGCATATTCACTTGCCATATTTTGACTGGGTTGGTCACCTCTAGAAATAGCACTAGATGGTCGGGTTGATTCCCTTGAGTAGCCTTCGCGTCCTGATTGTATAATTGGAAAGGATGAACTTTGTGAAGATGGAGGCTTACCAGAATTCTCAGAAGACTGGCGTCGAGGTCCAACAACTCCAACCTCACGCCTGATTGCCCCAATATTACTAACTGATCTGGAATTAAGTGATGGTACATGAACAGGATCTGAAGAGGATGAATAAACCCCGACCACATAACTACTAGATGAAGTTGTCGAGTGTGGTTGAGACTCGTTCGCCCTTATTTGCATTCGTGATGCAGCATGTGAAACTGGCAGCCGCTTCTCCCCAAGCAAGTACTTCCTATCATTACCACCAAAATTTGCATCCCTAGCTTGCCTAGGCCGCAAATCAGCAGGGCCATTTAAAGCTTGAGATGAATGGTGAGCAACTGATGGCTTTTGATGACTAGAAATCCCCGCTGAATTGCTGTAACAATCAACAACTTAATATACCTATTATGCATAAGATAAAAACTTGGGTAGGTGGGTGGGAGAATGGAGATAATAGGAGGGTCAATCGATACTTTAAACATCAAAAATCCCCTTAATAAATCGCAAACTAACTTTTCGGCATGCCAGAAGGGCTCAAGGTAGCCAAAGAAAACTAGACACGATAATAAGCCCCTGAAACTCAAAAAATGATCACACAGGTATAATAGAATTTCCTGTTACTTATTCTTACACCAAATCCACATTAGACAGCTTAATGTATGTCAACTGGGCAATCTCACATTAAGTATTACTTGAATTCAATTAAAAGCACAGAGCATATGACCAACTTAACAAATAACCAACCACATAAACGTTTATTATATAATTTGATTATGTCTACCTCTTTATGACAAGATCGGAGGAAACCCGCTCATTGGTAGAAGTGGACCTCTGTGAATGCTTTAAATCTTTACTGGCATTTTGGTTAGCTCTATTGTCTCGAACAACGCGAAACTCTTTGCTAGCACCTGCATCTAGTGAGATTTGATTCTGTTAAAGAACAGAGTCCGTACAAGCCTCATGGTACATGATCAAACACAAGTTGTTGTTATGACGTGAATTGAGTAAACCATAAAAAAATGATTCTGCACAAAAATTAAGTAACCGAAATACTTGGTAGATATTGTTATTAGTGAATTGATAATATTGTCACGAATCAATTACTCAATAAATTATTCAATGCCAAATAATTGTATAACATGTGGCAAATAGAACACAATACTACAGTCTACAGTATGAAGAAGGTGATGATAAATTGGACTGAAGATTGCAGGTCGCCTTGGATGGAGAATGAAAAACAACAGGAGGCCTGAACTAAGAAAGGAGTGCTTCAATTTTTTTATACTATAATACATTCAAATTTAAAACTAAGCATCCGTTTGGTACACATTAAAATTTATATTTTCATTCTTCTACTCATTTTCAATCACATTTTTCAATAAAATAATATTTTACATCACATCAATAACTTTTCCTTCATTTTCAACCACACATTCTCCATCAATCTACTATTTCATAATATATTCTTACAAAATAATGTAGCTCAAATACACCCTAAGTTAGAATCAATTTTAACGAAATTATGCCATGTTTGGTACATGTTAAAATCTAAGTCAAAGTCAAAGTCAACAATTAATTTTAACCATACATTTCATAGGACTCACAACTTTTCAACCACACATTTCATCAAATTTTACCAAAGTCTATTAAAAATCTGATTTTAATCTACACCAAACTGGGGCTAAGAAAATGTAAACTCAGATATATGTAGACCTAAATAAATAGCAATTCAAGTGCGTGTGCGTGTGTGTGTGTGTGTGTGCAGAGAGAGAGAGAGAGAGAGGCTACCAGTTTTTATCCCTTCAAACAATGAAGGGCAAGAAACCTACAGTTCATTACCAACAAAGAAGACTTGAGTAGAGGAATGACAAACTAATGGTCACCACAACACATACCTCCCGCAATCCAATATCTACAGATACCATGCATGATGAAAGCAAAACCAGAAGGGGTGGGATGGGGGGTATATTAGGCTAGGGGTTTTTATTCACTAGAGTAATTAAGGGTAAGAAAGCTATAGGCTGTAATCCATGACCAACAAAGAAGAACGATAGTCCATGACCAACAAAGAAGAATGGTAAGTGAATGTTCATCATAATAGATACCTATGAAAATCCAATATCCATTAACCCAAGATGTGTAACATGAGCAGAACAAAATGATAGGACTTCCACAAGTACAGGATGTGCAAACCAAATTGCAAATGCAAGTGAATTACAAAGCTCGAGCTGATCGGGTTTGAAGTGAGACATATACTGGGTGATTGAAAGCAAAAATAACCATATAAGAATTGCTAATTGTCATACTCTTAGCAACTTTTGTACAGTCAGCTCAACAACTTGCACACCTTTACCCACTCAACATAGCAAATAACATTACAAAACTTTCAAATGTGTTCAATCATTAAACACTTAGTGATAAAAAGAGAGGAGCACCTAAGAACACAACTATGAATCAAATGAAAAAATAATTAAATATATGAAACAAAGGTCACGAAAAGATTGTATATGAACTACTCTTCCTTTGATAGCAAGTAATACAGCCTTTGATGCATGGACACTCCTACTAAGATAGTTTATCCACTGGACCCAACACTCCTCAAACACGCATAGACATGTATCCAACAAACTGCTTTAGCAAATTACCGACACTAGGGATAAGTGTTCGAGATGCCATGTGTTCTGTGTATAAATAATTATAAAAATGAAATTTAAAATCTTAAAAGAATTAAAATCTGACAAATCCCATGTCTGTTGCAACATTGAATTTTCAGCAAGCAAAAAGAATAAGTGTTATCAAAAGCATTCAAGGCACACATCTGCGCCTGTGCAAGGTGTTCATTAATAGCTCTAAATCTTACAGACGGAGTGCTCTTTGTCAATGCTACACCTTGACTTAACAAGAATGAACAATTGCACGTGCACGAGAATGTCAAAGAATGTTGAAAAATTAACAGCGTCGATAAGGTTGATAGAAGTAGCAAATATGTTGATGTTCCTATCAGTAGATGATGGGAGACTTCCAGGTTATTTCTATATCTAATCGTAGATTGTAATTTTGTTACGTGATTACTAATTTGAGAATTTATTATTTGCTACTTCTAACTTCTTTACGCTCGTTTGCAAGTTTGACTTCAGTTTTGCTATTTTTCTTCATTATGAAGTTTTACGATGGTTTATTATTTATAATAAGCATATTTTTGTGTTATCAAATTATTTTGAATATTTTACTTGATTGCAGAAGCTTGCACCTTAAACACCTCGAGGCTTACGACTGTTAACCAAAGGTGAAACACCTCAGTACATAACTTGATACTTTTTAAACAATGGGTTTGGTTAACACCTCAGTACATAACTTGATACATTTTAAACAATGGGTGTTAGGTAGTTGATGCTGCATTAATCCATTTTTTGTTTTTTTGCAGCAAATGAGACCTTTTGTTTTTTCTAAAAGATCCTATCAACAATGATATTTTTTTTTTTGATAACCGTGGATGTCCGAGCCAACTTGCGCGCACCTCGACTAATCCCACGGGGCCCTGAAATTTACAGTCGTTTCTCACCTCAGTGGCCCTGAGGGGACTCGAACTGGTGACCATTGGGGAGCAAACCCAATGCCTGACCAATTGAGCTACCCCTCAGGATTAAAAATGCACCACATCAACAATGATATAAACAAGAAGAAAATAGAATGTCATTTAAAAGTAAAAATATATTCTCAAGAAGCTTTTGACAAATTTAAACAATGTTTTCAGAAGTCGCACCTTAAATGTTGATAACTAAAGGTTTGAAAGACTAGGCATCTTGGTCTATAAGCATATCAAAAGCAACCAGTACTACAATTCCACAAATTCCCACAAGCTTTAAAAAGGACGATGCATAAGGACTACAAATGGAACATGGAGCTAGTGGAATTGATGCTTTAAAGCTTCATATAAACATGAGAGTGCATTACCAGGTAAGACATTTCGAGTATATCCACCTCTTCGAGAATTCTGATCAAAATGTGCATTTGATTTCACCGGTAAGGGTACAACCTCAGAATTTATACTGGGCTCTGCAGTAACAGAACTCTTATATCCTGAAACCTGAGGCAGAATTCCAAAAATTAGCTTATTTTAGATGTTGATTACTACAACTAACTGATCACAAATCATAATATTGAACTGGTATAATTTTTAAGACTCGAAATAAACATGTGAATGGCTAAATAAATTTAAAATCTCAAGCAAAGCGAGCCTTACAAGTAATAAAACTAAATAATTAAGAACTAGAAAGCAATGGGTATTAAGCAGAAAACAAAATCTGAAGTTAATTCACAAAATATGTAAAAATTGATCCACATAAAATATGAGAATGAAATACGCAGCAAACACGATACCTCTTTTTTTCTGTCTCTTTTTCTCTTCACCTCATGAAACGGATCTGAGTAGAAACAAGTGGAAAGCATGAGAAACATGTTGCAATAAGAGTTAAAGAAAAGGCAGAACTTGACATAATAATATCAAAGATGAACGGCTGGAGTTTTTTGGAGCGAGGGTTTTGAATACAATTTAGGTTTTATCTATGGAATTTAACTTCTTTAAATTACATTTTGATTTATAACTGGGGGAATTTAATGAGTTGCATGTATTGGCTAAAGTACCTTGATGAGGAGGTTGATTATTTGGTAATTCTGATTGTTAATCGTGACAAATCAACATTAAGCATTTGTTTGGGAAAAATTTATAAAAAGATAGAAATAAGTAGTGCATAAGTGGGTAAGTACATTGGAACGTGTAGTTGAAAATAAAGTTTTTGACCATTTATACATTATTTATAGATTTTGTCAAAAGCAGGCTAAATATACAAAATAAATTCTTTTATCAAATTCTTTTACACGGAAAGAAAAATTTATTGCTCAATAATTTCCAAGGTCTAAAAGACCCATCTTTCTTCAACCCCCTACCTAACTGCATCACCAAAAATTATATCAAGTATAAAAATAAATTTTGACATGTATTGAAAGTCTGTTAAGGTGGCTCCAGTTCAGAAGAATGGGAAGGGAATCAGGTCAACATCTTTCATCCATCTATTTATAGGCATTCGATTTTGTTTAGTATATGAGATACATTCTTAAGAGAACTCCATTCTTAACCATATGAGATTAGTCATTCCTGCTCCCATTGCCCATCAAGACCTAACGAGATTAACCATTCTTTTAACTATCCAATATATCTTTAAATTACGCAACATGACAAGATCTACATTTGCCGCCTTGACCCCTCTATTGAATCACATCCACCAACACTATCTCCTTCTTAAGAATGATCAATTATATTAATGTACATTGTATCCTGCTTAGACTGAAACATCCAGGAAAAAGTATCTATATCCTCAACTCAAAGGGGAGAAATGAGTTTGGATATAATCACCAACTAGTCCATCACTTACAACTGCAACATTAATTTTAATATGATCACAACCACCAACCATGACCTTTTCCGATGTTTTAACCCGTTCATAGCATTAGGCATGTCTAATTTCACAGCCTTCAGAGAATTCAGAGTCCAATAGCATCCAACATGCGCTTTTCACCAGCCACGTGTAGAATTGGTTGGTGAGATGGATATCCATCCGAAGTTTCCTTAGACTAAAAAAGATCAAATTGAACACGGCGTATCTGACACTATCAAGGAATCAAGGACACAATACTAGGACTGGTCAGCATATGTCAAACACAATCCGACAGGAAAATATTTGATGATGCCAAATATAACCTATACACCATGCTTCCACTTCCCTTGCCTGGATTATATATTCCTCTTTAGTCAAGGTAATGCATGTGATTGATCCTATTTAACAATACTGAGTCTACCGGGAGAAATGCTTCTTCAACACTACGACATGCTTTGGAACCTAAGCCACTAGGTTTATTTCTGATAATATATGGTATCCAACACAAAAACTCACGGAAGTTAATGTTAGCCCCTGTTT
>CAIGRS010193728.1:11941-22110 GCA_903798395.1 Fraxinus floribunda | reverse complement strand
CGGTGTTCATTCTGCATATACGGTACCTAAGCTATAAATACGGTAACTTTTTCATATACGATTATTGTTGCATATACGACAACTCTTACATATACGATATCTATCTTATATATACAGTATCCAGTACTGAAACGTTTGTCTAACAAAACCCACTTCAACTTTTTGAACAAGGACATCCCCCCTAATTTGGAAGGAATTGGGGCAAGAAGTGGTCAAGATAAGGTGTTGAATCACTTTTGTTTATGACACCTTAATGGATTCGAATAGTCTACATTTTGTGCATTCTTTGTCGATTGTGACAAAGATTTGCATAGAATGTACTGGATCATAAAATGCTTATTACTAAATTGTCTGCTTGACTTTATCGCATTACCGGACCCACCGCATTACTGGACCCACCTTACTTTTCCTTTCTTGTCAATGCATTGGACAATTAGACCTTCATCGATAAGGGCAGAAGCCAGAGATTGAAATCGGAACACCCAAAGCCTCGATTGAACATTTGTAAGAGAAGGAGTTTGGGGCTCTATCTAGCCAACATTGCAACCAAGTTGGACTTTCTCAACATTAGATGATCTGCATTTTAGAAATTTCATTTGCTTTTGTCAATTAGATGACAATCACGTTAGCAGTTCCATTTGCTTGATAACTCAGCGACAAAGACGAACAAAATGATTAATCTGAAAAACATATAGTTTGATGACCAAATTAGATGTGTGTTTGAATCTCATTAAAATGAGAATAAAATTTTTGGAATAGTGATTGATGAGAGAATGTGTGGTGGAAAAGTGATGAAAAGTTTTAGATTTGTGTTTTATTTGGAGAATGTGTGGTTAAATTAAAGAAATAGAAAAAAAAATGAGAACGGGAATGAGATTAAAATGAGTGTCAAACAGGGCTAAATTAAAAGTTGATAAATTGAAACAAGCTTTTAAGTTCGAGGACCAACACGTTTTTAACCAAATTGGGTCACTATACTTTCTATGAAATATGGATCAAGTCAATAAATTTAGTTATCTCAATTGAGTCATTGAACTTTAATTAATTTTCAAATTGAGTCAACTTTAATTTAGTTTCAGATTTCACCAATGCATCACATGTCGCCTCCAACGTTGATAGACATTGCGAAATTTAATTGTCTCAATTGAGTCACTGAAAATTAATTTAGGGTGTGTTTGATGGATATTAATTTNCAATTGAGTCATTGAACTTTAATTAATTTTCAAATTGAGTCAACTTTAATTTAGTTTCAGATTTCACCAATGCATCACATGTCGCCTCCAACGTTGATAGACATTGCGAAATTTAATTGTCTCAATTGAGTCACTGAAAATTAATTTAGGGTGTGTTTGATGGATATTAATTTGGAAGAATGCATTTTGGAATAGTAGATTGATGAAGAATGTGTGGTTGAAAAAGAAGGAAAAATTATTGATGTGATGGAAAATATTATTTTATTGAAGAATGTGTGCTTGAAAATGAGTAGAAGAATGAGAATGAGAAATTTAATGTAGATCAAACAGGGGCTTAATTTCAAATTTCACGATACCGTCAAATGATGTCTTTTAAATTGATGAAATTTACTTAATTAACAATCATACTACCATGTATCTTCCATGTAATCGTTGTGTGTCATGTTAATTTACCACTACGCCACAAAATAAAGTGTTATAATGATAAAAATGAAAAATTGTACTTTTTCATCGCTAACCTTCGAAAAATCTAACATAAGCCTCTTTTTAAGCACAACTCATCTTGATATTTCAATTATATAATAAAACTCGTCATTATTTCCATTTTGGACATCAAATTATGGATTTGCCATCCTCTCAAATAAACAATGTTAAAAGAAAGCAATAACATAAAAACAATTATAAAAAATTGAAAAAGGAGTCACCTTACTATTCAAAAAGTACAAATCGACCTCACTTAAAATAATTAAATACATGTTAAAAGTGAAAAATAATTAGAAAAAGTAAATATTTCATCTTCCCAACCAAGCTCACCCTCTCTCACCCATGATTAAATACTACCTCCACAATTACAATTACTCTGTGACTACGACACCACCACCACCCACATCGCCTTAAAAAATTAGCTCAGGAAAACAATATTTTTTTCCAAAACCACCCTCACCACCCACGATAGTAGAATAACTACAGGCAGTGAACACCTCATCAATAGGAATGTCCGACAAATTCGATACTCGCGGGGCTCCGTCCCAAATGGGACAGGAATTACTCGCTTAATCGAATATTCGGGTCGGGGATGAATGAGAGATTTTGCCCGGGGGACGGGTAACGGACGCCCTGTACCGTTTATTTATTTTTTATTTTTTATAATTCTTTTTTGAATTCAATACATTAAATGAGAAATTTCACAAAATTTCACTAGTTCTAATATAAAATGGCAACTAAAATTATTTGTCTCGGTTTAATGAATGCGAACAATAAAATAAATTATTAAAAACTTAAAAAAATTAAACGGGGACGTGAACGGGACAATGGCCCCGCCCCGTCCCTCACCACCTTAAACAGGTAATGGGGCGAGGAAGAGGAGGGGAATTGCCTGGTGGGACGGGGAAGGTTGCCTCGACCTCGACCTCAACCCTGCCCCGTTGCTATCACTACTCATCAGCCCTCTATCATCTATTTGTAAGAACCAAATCGCAACCTAGATCACAAAACTCAAATGTAACCTCAAGTAAAAACACCAAAAATCACTTCTAACCTCTACATATGCAATCACATCGTTGTCGACACCAACACTCTTCACTTTTCCAACTAAATATTCCATCAATTTTATTCAATTAAATCTCACTTTCAATATCCATTTCAAAATGAAAAATATAGACAGACTATCTTTCAAATTGTATTCCTAAAAGTAAAAAAAATAAAATAAAGAAAAGTGAGAAAAAGATGCTTATATTATAGGCTACTTTTCTTTTATTTGGAAATGGGAGTTTTGAACAATAAATAGAATGAGTATGAAATTTTTAGTATACCGATCAAAAAAAATTCTTACTTGGTGAGAGTAGAGCAATAAAGGGAATTTTGTTCGTCAATAACAAATACAAAAAAGTGAGATTTAGTCATCAATCAAGATTTGCCATTTAAAAAAGAAAAGAAAAGGGAAGAACCTTTCCTTTAGAAGGCCTTTATAATGAATTGTCCAAGTAACAATATTTAAATTAAGGGAATTTTGTTTGTCAATAACATATACAAAAAGTGAGGAGGGTTTTAGTCATCAATCAAGATTTGCCATTAAAAAAAAAATAAAAATGGAAGAACCTTTCCTTCAGAAGGCCTTTATAATGAATTGTCCAAGCCTCTATTTGATCCACATTAAAAATTTTATTGTCATTCTTCTACTCATTTTCAACCACACATTTTTCAATAAAATAATATTTTCCATCACATTAATAACTTTTCCTTTTTTTTTTTTGAATCACACATTCACTATCAATCTACTATTCCAAAATACATTATTTCAAAATAATATGGCTCCCCAACAGGGTAATTTCATCTACGGTCACTAAACTTTCAGAAGAATCTTAGTAGAGTCATTAAACTTTATTGTGTTTCAATTGAATTATTAGCTTCAATTAAGTTTCAAATTAAATCACTCCACTGTATTTTAGTTTCATTTGTCGTCCCAAATTGATGAAATTTGTTTCATTGAGAGTTATATCTCAATGGATCTTTCACGTAATCTTCGCTTGAAATGCCAATTTATAACTTCGCTAAATCATGAAGTGTTAAAAGATAATAATTTTTGTTATAAAACCAATAGGGAAAAAAAGAACAATAGAAGAAAATAATAGAGTCAAAACTTAATTATATTTTTAATTATAACGATGAATCCATATATATATAAGATTCTAATAGAATAAAGGAGTCAAAAAAATCAAGATACAAATAGTATTGTTAATACTTAATTAGCATGATTTATTGAAAATCATATGTTGCCATCGCATTTTTTCGAAGTCCCATGTGCAATTTATAACATAATAGAGTACAATCATAAAGTTATATTGATTCTTGTAGTTTATAGACATTCATTATATAAATAACATGTCTCTTTAAAACCTTACTATGAAAAATCTTGTAGAAAAAATAATACATTATTATTTTTTGAATAAGTTATGAAAGTTGCTACATTAAAAACCTTATCAAAAAATTCAATAGGATTAAATATTTATTAAGAGAGTACAATGTGTATGCTCGCTCGCTCGCTCTCTCTCTCTCTCTCTCTCTCTCTCTCATATGATAACATCACTTGAACTATATATTTCATACATATAAAATCACAAAAATGTACATAAACATCATTAATATGCATGTATCATGAGTTAATTATAACCACATTTATTAGATGCATATCTAAGTTTATTCGTGTCAGGCTAGCAAGATATATACTTGTGATTGCATCTATCACAGAATAATTTATCTATTTATATAAGTTTTTGTGAAATTCATTATGTTAAGAGTCATGCATTACTTACATGTAGCAACTTTATTTTTTTATTTTCTTTTCGCATAAGCCTAGCTATACTTTTAGGTATTCGAACTGGATGTCCACAAACATCAAGTTTCTCTAATAAATTCAATTGGTCCGAATTATTTCTATGTTGGTATTTTTCTGATGAATTCCCTTAAATATCCTCAATGTCATTCATAAATATGAAGCACTAATTATGTACAAAATTGTCAATATTGTTTTCGTTTTTTTTTTTTTTTTTTTTTCATTTCTCTTCTCATAACGACATAATTTATTATGATATCTCAGTTTTCAATATCTCGGGTACTAAAACTGTTTAGGGATTTTTACAATTTGTTAGGTCTATTTGCTAAAAAAGAGTATAAGTCTTCTCAATAAAATCGAATGTCATCATGCATATGCATGTTATAATGTTCGCGGATTGTCCTTACAGGACGTCAATTTAAGTTGAAGTATTTAAAGTTGATGTATGAGATATTATTAACCTCTTTGATTAGTGAATGCATGTAAATCAATTATTTTTCGAACTTCTGGTTCAAATTGTCTTGGTGAGCATCTAGATAATATCATGATGCATTTTGTTTTTTTTTTTTCCAACTTCTCAATTCCTCCACCTAATATTGAGAAAATTGTCTAATTAAAATGATAATAGGCTAATTGCATTATAAAATATCAGTTTTTAGAGCTTAGTATATTTTAGAAGGATTCAAACTATACATTTATTCACTACATTTTTTAATACCCATCTTAGTGTACCGTGATCAAGCGATTGTACAAATTTTGCACTATAAAAAATTATTAGGTGAAATTTTTTTTAGACTCTGGCCATAAGTCAACTATGGTAACGAGAACTTTGATGTTGACATGATGTATACAAGTGTTGACGCATATAAAATAGTATATCCTAAACAGAAATGGGAAGCATCCTGTTTTCAATATTTGTCTAGAAACTAGTTAAAGATGGTTACCAAATAATAATGCTAAATCAATCATTTTTTTCACTGGCAGTATCATCTCCAATCAGGTATGGCGGCATCTTGAGGATATTTTTCAGATACCTATGAGCTCAAAAGAGATAGTCAGACAGAGATTCCAGAGATGGAGGTATTCTGGACAGTATGTTCGTTGTTGACACATTCATATTATCATTCATCTACTGATATTTTGGTATCTATAGACCGCGAGAAATGGTGCAAAGTATGGGGGGATTCACATGGTAGCCAAACATATCATTTGGAGGGTTTATCGCATTATATCTTTTCTTCATATGGGAGGACTGCTTCGAGTGGTGCATTGACGAGTGGATTTGACACTTGCACCCATATTCGGTATTTTTATGGACCCCACTTCTCAATCTCCCCCTATTCTGGTTTGGTGGTGCACTTCATTAGTCGGATCTGTCAAGATCAATACAAATGAATGCGTCAAAAATGGTTATGTAAGTGGGGGAGGCATCATCAGAGATTACATAGGACATTGTATAAGGGCTTTCTCAGTTTCGTATGGACCATGCATAATATTAGAGGCAGAACCCCGGGCTATTCTTATTTCTTAATAGGATTTTACTAGCTCACGAACTGGGTTATTCAGTGATTTGGGTTTTGTCAGATTCTACAGTGACTATTCACTGCATTACTAGAGGAGGAAGACCATGGACTATTCAAGGCATACTTAGAAGTATCACGAACATTATATCCTTCGATAGAAACACAGTTTCCCACATTTACAGAGAATGAAATCAGGTTGCAGATGCTCTTGTTGCTGAGGATTGGGATCATTGACGATATCAGGTATATGGACCACTTGACCTACCACGACATATTATAGCACTAGTATAAGTTGATAGACATGAATTGCCCAGTATCAGAGTTTGAATTTTATTTTAACTTTCAATCTTTTTTTTACATTAGTTCTTATTGTAAATGAAGTAATACTTCCTTGTTTACAGCTTTATTCTTCGTCATTTACTTTCATTGTAAAGAAAATAGTACTTCCTCATTTACTGCTCTCATTATTTTCATGTAATTATGGCATTCCTCCGCCACAAGTGAGAGTATATTAAAAAATTCTCGGAGGTACTGCCCTCCGTTAACTAAAAAAAAAACCTAGTGAAGGTTTACTTGTTTATATATCCTTAGAACAAGCAACATAATAGAATTTACTGAAAAAATCTTCTAGGTTTGAATTAATATGATAAATGGATTGCCAATTTCAAGAACTCATTTCTTGTATCTGTATATTTTTCTTGATATGCAAATCGTCGGTGAGAAAAAGGGAATGAGAAAAGAGTTGTGATTTCTTCTTTTTTTTTTCAAAGAAAAGACCGCTTCTTTGATGATAATTAGTGATTTTGAAAGGTATTTAGGGTTCTTTTAGACGCGAGGATATAAATTTTTAAGGGTTTTAATATAAATGATGGAGATCATTAAATTACTTTAATTTAAGGATTCATATCATTTGTCAAAATTATATGTCACAGATGTTGATAGGGGGAGTGCTCTCTATATATAAAGTTGTCGTTCTCTTGAACGATACTATAATTCTTCTGAGATATTGAAAGTATAAAGTTGTGAGTTTTCTAAAACTAAAACAGCATTTTTCATGAATTATTGATATCCAAATTATTTATGCAATAATACATTATTCTTGTAATAATAATATTTTTCAAGAATATTGATATATAAAGTATTTATGTTTATTTGAAAGCAATAATATATTATTCTTATAAGTATTATTATATAAAGTTGTGTTTTTTAATAAATAAATTACAACGTAATATTCTTCTAAAATAGTAAAAGGTTTTAAATTTATGTTTATTTAGAAAAATCACATTAAAAACAGATTATTCAGGATTACATACAAATAATAAATTGAAAAAAAAAATAATGGTCATTTAAAATCCTTGAAGGATGTTTAGACACATATATCGTGTTTCTTGACAAACACTATTATATTTTTTTAGAGATATTAGACTACTAATTTGTATACAATTATACTCCTCCAAGACTTATAATACTTTTTCTGAAATACCATATGAGTAAAGCCCTTTGAACTAATAACCCAAAATTCTTCTAGAACAATAGAATATGTGTACATAAATTATGATTCACCAAGAGCATTGACACATTATCAGGCTTAGACATGTATAAAGTTCATCACTAACACAATATTTTTCTATAGTATTACTTTGTATAAATTCTGATTTCTTCTTGAATATTTATAAAACTGGATTGTGTTTTATCAAGAACATTAACACAAGTTTTTTTTTTTCTCTCTCATATTAAGAGTGTGTTTGGGAGGGATTTGGGAGGGATTTTTGGGGGAAGAATTGATTTTTAAATAGTGATATGATGGGAAATGTGTGGTTGAAAAAGAAAAAAAAAGTTATTGATGTGATGAAAAATATTATTTTATTGAAAATTGTGTGGTTGAAAATGAGAATTGATTTACTGTAGAATGGGAGAATCTTTCCCAAACACATCCTAAGTTGTACTTCTTAAAGAGCAACAACATAATAACATTTAAAATATATATAAGAGTATAATGGTTCTTTCGGAACATTAATACAATATTCTTTTTAAATATTGAATTGTATGAAATTGTGCACGAACATTAAAATACTTTTATGAAATATTGAAATGTAGCAATAATACAATATTTTTTTGAATATTGATGTTAAATTAATACTCCGAGAGTAATAATACAAATCTTTCTGAAATATTGGTAAAAAGTAATAAACTATGTTCAAATACATATATGTCTATCATCAAACAATATAACCCCAGTCTGATTTAGATAAAAATCAAAATTTTAGTATATTTTTATAAAAATTGATGGAATGCGTGGTTGAAGAGTTTGAATCTTATAAAATATTTGGTTAAAATGAGTAATTGACTTTGACTTAAATTTTAATTCAGATTTTTAGCTAGACCAAACAGGGGCACAGTCAAAGGTATATAATCAAATCGAACGGCATATTCCGCTTTGTTATTATACAATTCAAAGAAGAGAATGCTAACATTTTTTGTAATGTTCAGTTCAATTTGTTAAGAGTTTTGTGGCGCGCTTTGTAATAAAGAAAATATTCAATTTTTTTTTTATTACTCAATTGACTATAACCTCACATTATAAAGTGTTATAAAATTAAGAAAGAATTAAGAATAATAGATGAAAAGTAACAAAGTCAAATCAAGTGTGTGGCATTTTGTCAAAAAAACTGTCAAATAGAATGTACACCAAGTATGATTGTTTTCATTTCTAGAATGTCAGTAGTATTGACGGAAGATGAATTAGGGTACATGTTCACGAAAATATATTTCGAATTAAAACCACTCTAAGTGTGTGGTTCATTAACTAGTAATAAAGTGAATTTTGAGTTCAAGTATTGTTTCACAGAGATTGATTAGTTCAATTTTAATTATCACGACTTTAACCGAAACAAGAATAATATGATGTATTTTTTTGTGACAAAATTATGAATAATTTAATTTACTTATATAATTATGAGTAAATTAACTAAACTAAACTAAATGCAAATTATACTAAATACAAATTGATGTATTTAATAGATGACAAACGACTATATTTCTATGACGGACGCGAACATATAATAGTGCATGAATTTTTATGAATACTTAAAGATTCACATAGAGTATGATGGTATATTTCTATTCCCATATCGAACCCTATGATAATTGACACCATATTGAGCCTATTTTCCTTCTTTCAAATGCATAAAATAAACCACAAATTTCATACAATTACCGTGCATAATAATCGTAGAGAAAATATAATCATGTAAATCATTCAAAATTCAAAAATGTATTTTCAATGTCAAATATGTAAAACTAAAGATTAAAAATTTATATTACATAGTTCATCGTTCTCCTAACACAAATAAATCTAACATAACTTGTTATGAAAAAGAAAGCGAAAGATATAAATGTTGTTCATCACCCGAAAATTCTTGAATTCAATCTTGAATTTTTGGGATTTGATCTTGATTTTTTATTTGCCTCATTTTACAATTCATCATCCACCCTAATTATGTTTTGAGAATTGGTATTAATAATCACTCTAAAGAGTTCCAAAAGATCTCCAAAAATTGTGTATATCATGGTCCAAACGAAAGTTTCCTTATTGGAATTGATTACGAAGGAAACAAATTTTTTTTCCCGATTTGGCATGGGCGGGCGCCACGTAGAAAATGGGACGGCCGCCCAGGCATACCATACAACCCTTGTAATTGAAGTTAAGGGCCGTGTGGCTACCTAGTTATAAAAATTTCTTGAATTTTCCTTTTACCCATTTTCTTCATTCTTGTCCCCCACATTAAATTACTTCGATTTTAGAATTTTAATTTTTACTCAATGCATATTAGTCCCCAAACTTTCATCAATTTTTCAATTTATCCTTATTTCTTTTACAATTGCTTAGAAACGAGTCTAAAACTGAAATAAAATAAAATTAACCCAAATTAAGTAAAATCCGATACGAAAACGACACAAAAACTTTGTAATATACATCGAATAACTGCACAAAAATACACTTATCAAACACCCAAAAACTAAAACATTTATTCGCCCTCAAACAAAACAAAACTTAGGAGTAACCCATATCACTAACTTAAAAAAAAAAAAAAAAAAAAAAAACTCCAATAAAAAATTCAA
>CAIGRS010193728.1:0-11872 GCA_903798395.1 Fraxinus floribunda | reverse complement strand
AAATCTCCAATAACAAATTCAATGTTAAATGTCATACCACATGCCTCAAGTTTGAATTTAAACAACACTTTAGAAAGATCCAAACAATATCAAAATTAATTTTTTACTTATCGGATGCTTGACTTAGTGTGTGTGTGTGTGATTAGCCAATATTGTACTCACACCCATACTATGACACAACTAATTAAGTTTTTTTTTTAATTTAATCATAATCCTAATCCTTGTGTGGTAAATTTTTCCTCACACCTCTCGTGCAAAATCACTCCTTATGCTCTTCTCTCCAACCCGAGATATTTTTCGCACATGTGAGTTTCTAATAATCATTATAATGTATGTTTTCCACACAAAATGATCATAATTAGATACTTTTGCACTTAGATGGTAAGAATTTATCAAAGTCACATCGTCAGTCTTTAGAGTTTAAATCTCAAAGTCTTTATTGGGAACCTCTGACTTTTGATAATCTAAATCCCTTTTTCTTTCTTTCGCCACGAATACATATTTTGTTATTTGCTCTTTTTTTTTTCCTAACATCTTATGTGCAAAGCTTCTCTCCATTAAATTTTCTAAATAACCCTTGTAGTGAGCTTTAGACGGATTACTCCCAAATCTGATAACCATAGGACACCACGTTTTAAATACCCTAATAGGCTTAATAACTTGAGTCATAAAAGTTACGAATAGAAGTGTAAGATGTATCACATTTTCTTTTGATATAAGATTCAGATTTTAATTTTTGTCAGTGCTCGCTCTAAACTCCTTAAAACAAACTCCTTCAACCAAATATTTGATCCAAGAACTCTAAACCATCAAACTTTTATAAACACAAGCACTAACATTTCCACATTTTGTCTTCTATATAAAGGATTTGGAGATTTTATTCAAATTTAGGTGAACATATCAACAATTAAATCCACATAATCAAGTCAAATTTTTTTTAACATAAGTGATAAGTTAATGACGACTATATGCTCAAGCAAACAAGTCTAACATGGATAAGCACTAAGTAAAAGCATAAGATACTATGTTGTCCAATTCTAGTTAAAGTTATACTCAATTCAAACAAATATCATCATAGGCGGCAAGTTGTTCAATGCTATACTAGACACTATTTTTGAATTTTTTAAGATTAAATTAGTTACAATAAAGATCATAATTTTCCAAATACTTTCCCCACCCCTAAACAAAAAAATTACATTGTCCCTAATGTAAAAATAAACATAAACAAAATAAAGGAGTAAATGATTAGAAACTACCTGAGGTAGATACAGATAGGTCGAAGGATTAGGTTGGTTCGGTTGGTAGACATCATGACAATACTTTTCTTTGTTGCTAGGTTTCAATTTCCTGTTTCAAGAATTCAAAATAAATATTAATGATAGTAAATAAGATTTAAATATTTGTAATGTATTTACACCAAGAAGAATTCTAATCTTCTAACATTAAAAAGATTGAAATCTAGCTGCAACCTTAAGAATGCATATTACATCAATGTAAACTCAATGTAATGCTCAGATTTTAACGATGAGCATTAATAAAATGAACTTAATAAGTAAATATGCCTATGTTACCAATGCAAGTCTTAAAGTACTACTTGAAATGTGTTAAAACCCGTTTAAATGCATGAATTCCTAAATACAAAATGAACTCAATAAGTAAACATGCCTAAGTTACTAATGTAACTCTTAAAGTACCTAAAATGTGTTAAAAACCGTTTAAATGCATGAATTCCTAAATCAATGCAATCCCTAAAACTACTTGTAATGAAATAGTTAATCAAAATAAATAAAAAATGGATAGAAAAATAGGTTGTCTCCCATTAAGCACTTAATTTAAAGTTTAGAACTCGACTTTTTCACTAGTGTTTCATGACACTTTGAATATGATTTTGGAGGTCCTGCTTACCTTGCTTAATTTGACTTTATTCCATATTACAACTTTTCTCCAAATTTTTACATTTCTTTGCTCCAAGTGGTATGATTTCTCCTCGTCACCCTCTTCGAACTCAACAATATACACCTTAATATTCTCGTAAGGTTTAATCAAAAATTCAATTTTTGAGCAAACGAGAAAGTCGAGGGATTGCATGCTAATTTCCTTTTCTTTAAATGCTACCGATTCTTTTTTCACCCGTTATGATTAATTTTTCGATCTTTTCATGCTTCTTTTCTATAATTGAAACTTTCTCGAGTTCGACGTTTGTATCCGAAACTTTAGGCAAAGAAACAATGTCATCTTCATGGAAAGTCTCTTCATCTTGTTGTATTTGTTGAAAGTTCGGTGGATCCGATTCTCTTAATTGATGATCATTAATAATACGTGGAAGAAATAATTCCACTGGCAAATCACCCATCTAAAATTTTCGTGAGAAAAATAATGTAACAAGCAAGTCACCCAGTATAGTTTCATCAAGTTCACATTTTGCTTTTATATCTTGTAGTCACTGTCTTATAACGAAATCTCCCACAAGCATATCTCTCTCGTCAATTTCTTGAGCTGTCAATTGTTGTTGTTTTGTGATGAAGTCACATACGAGTATTTTGTTGAAATAAACCACAGTCATTTGTCATCCTGCTATTTTTGGTCTTTTTATATCCTGAAAAAGAGGGAAAAAAATGGAAAATAAAAATAAAAACAAAAATACAAGAATACATGTAGAAGTTCGAATTAGCGTCAAGATAAATGAAATTAAACTCGAAACTCAATTCTCGGCAATGGTACCAAAAACTTGTTCGCAAAAATATATTTCGAATTAAAATAATCGCAAGTGTACGATTTGTTAACATGTAATAAATTGGGTTTTGAGTTTAAATATTGTCCCACAGAGATTGATTTGTTCAATTTTAATTATCACGACCTTAATCGAAACATGAATAATATGATGTATTTGTTTGTGACAAAATTATGAATAAATTAATCTACTTGTGCAATTATGATTAAACTAACTAAACTAAATACAATTAATACTAAATACAAATTGATGTATTTAATAGATGATAAACACACCATGATCCCGAATTCCCATGCAACAATCATTTTTAACCTTAATTCTACACTTTGGCATCACAGTTGATTTTTGACGAATCAAAGTTCATGTTTTATTTAGTGCCTGTTTGACGCACATTAATCCTGAAAAAGTAGACAAATTACTACTATTAGCTACAGTAGAATGGAAGATAAATTCTGCAACTCTGAGCCATGCAGGCTTCCGTCAATTATCATTTTGCCCTCCATCAATAATGCTTGCCGTCACTTTCCCAAATATGAAGGTTTTTTTGGACATTTCATCAAATTTGGCATAGACTTTTCTTCCCATTTTGCAGAAATTGTCCTCCAGCGTATTGTAGCTAACGGTCGGATTTATTCTACTTTTTCACGAAAAATGTGCGTCAAACGGAGTCTTAACAATCTCTATCGAGTAATATTAAACATACTCTCATATATGATTCGACTATATTTTTATGACGGATGTGAACATACAAGAGTGTATGCGTTTTATGAACACGTAAAGACTCACATAGAGTATAGTGATATATTTCTATTCCCTATCGGATCATATGACAATTTACACCATGTCAAACATATTTTCCTTCTTTCAAATGCATAAAATAAACCACCAAATTCATACAATTACTGTGCCCAAATAATCGTAGAGAAAATATAATCATGTAAATCATTTAAAATCCAAAAATGTGTTTTCAATGTCAATTATGTAAAACTAAAGATTAAAAACTTATATTACAAGATTCATCGTTCTCCTAGTACAAACAAATCTAGCTTAACATGTTATGAAAAAAAAAAGCAAAAGATATAAATGTTGTTCATCACTCGAAAATTCTTGAATTCAAAAACTGGTATTTGAGAATTGATATTTATAATCCCTCTAAAGAGTCCCAAAAGATCTCCAAAAATTGTGTATATCATTGTTCAAACAAAAGTCTTCTTGTTGGAATTGAATTTTGAAGGAAATAGAAATTTTTTTCCGACTTGGCCTGGGAGGGCGCTAATAGGAAATGGGACGACTGCACATGCATACCATACAACCCATGGCTATAAAAATTGGGCGGCTGCCTAATTATAAAATTTTCTCGAATTTTTCTTTTAATGATTTTCTTCATTCTTTCTTCCATCAGGTCCTCCACATTAAATTACTTAGATTTTAATATTTAACTTTTACTCAAATGCATATTAGTCCCCAAACTTCCATTCATTGGTCAATTTATCCTTCTTTCTTTTTCAATTATTTTGAAATCGGTCTAAAACTGAAATAAGATAAAATTAACCCAAGTTAAGTAAAATCCAATACTAAAACGATACAAAAAATTGGTAATATGACCTAAATAGTACAACCACCAACTAAACAATAGTAGCCCCACACTCCCATGCTCACCAACCGTGTAAATTTTATCTATAGACACTGAACTTTCTGTGAAATCTCAAGTGGGTCATTGAACTTTAATTTATTCCAATTAAGTCACTTATATTTAGCTTAGTTTCGAATCTCATCACTCCATTGTCATTCGTCTTAGGGGTTAATTAATGAAAAATTGCATCATACCGCAATGGATCAAGTACATTATTAACACACCGTACCCGATTAACAATCAGGGTAATTAGCACATAACGTCACTACCTTACACTGTTATTGTGGAAAACGTCGTTGCCTTTCTTTTTTGGCATTTTAACTCTTATTTCCACCTTTCATTGCTCAAAATGTCATTTTCATCCATTTTTTCAATTAAAAATTGTGAAGTGACGAGTATACCATTCTCTTTAAATAAAATAAAAGGAAAAACAAAAAAATTAATTGCACATAGTCTCAATTTTTTTGAAAAGCGCAAATGAGTTCCAAATAAATTATTGAAAGGGTAATTAACATATATCACTATTATTACGGAAAAAGGCCCTACCTTTTTTTTTTTGTCATTTTCACCCTTTTACACATTTAATTGCCCAAATCATCATTTTTATCTTTCATCCAATTTCTCAATAAAAAGCTATGAAATGACGAATATACCCTCCTATTTAAATAAAAAAATAAAGAATTAATTGCAATCATAGTCACAATTTTTAAAAAAGTGCAAACGAGTCCCCAATTGAATTTATTTAAAAATAAAAAAATAAAAAGTGTAAATGAGTTCCAAATAAATTATTAAAGAATTAGAAATTAAAAATATATATTTTTTATTTAAATAGGAGGGTATATTCATTATGTCACGATTCTTTATTGAGAAATTTAATGAAAATAGATGGAAATGATGGCTTGCACAATCAAATATATAATTAAGGGTGAAAATATCAAAAAAAAAATGAAAGGTATGCACGTTTTTCGCAATAACGGTGAAAGATATGGATATTATGTACTAATTACTCTTTTAATAATTTATTTGGGACTCATTTGCGTTTTTTAAAACAATTTGGGAGTATAGTTACAATTAGTTTTTTTTTTTATTTAAAGAAAAGTGTATATTCATTATTTCACAATTTTTAATTGAGAAAATAAATGAAAATGACATTCTGCGCAATGAAAGAGTGAAAATGCCAAAAAATGAAAGGTAAGAACATTCGTCATAATAATAATGAAACGTAAGAACGTTATGTGCTAATTACCTTAACAATTATACCACGTCAAAAAGTGTTAAATAATAAACAAGCATTTTAACAATTTAATCTAAAAACATAGTGTGACCTTCATTTATCATGTTGATTTCTACTTTCTTGTGCCAAGTACCCAATTGAATTTTCGATTAAAGTTCAACTTGAGGGACGATAGGTGGCATGAACAGAATTAACAAGAAAAAAATTTCCTTAATTGAGTGTAACTGTCTTGTACCAATTTTTCACGCAACGAAGACTTCATCTTTTTGTTCCCGCTATTATGGCCCCACGGAACCTTCTTCCTAACTCCACAATTAAAAAAAGGATAAAAGAAAAAAAAAAAAAAAAAAAAAGAAAAAAAAGAAAAAAAAACACATCCTAAACATGCAAATATATACAATATAATCCATACATGCCATTCCAAGAATCCAAAAAAACCTCTCCAGGCTCGTTAAAAAGTAGCTCTGAATCCCGTTCCCTCTCTTAAACCAATTTTATCGTGCATTTTTGACACACACACACAAGTAATGGCAGGGGAATCAAGAAAATGGATGATATTGGTGGCAAGTATCTGGATACAGGCATTTACAGGGACAAATTTCGATTTTTCGTCGTACTCGACTGTTTTGAAATCGGTTATGGGCATATCCCAGGTGCAGTTGAACTATTTGTCGATGGCTTCGGACATGGGAAAGACATTTGGGTGGTGTTCTGGGATTTGTCTTTTGTATTTTCCATCGTGGCTTGTTATGTTCATTGCCGCCTTCACGGGACTCATTGGTTATGGCCTGCAATGGCTTGTCATTCAGAAAATCATCTATTTACCTTATTTTCTGGTTAGTTTTTTAATTTCTTCTCGTTCTTTGATCAATTTGAATCAATATATTGTGGGCATCCAATTGAAAATGTTTTTTTAGACAAAATTGTAATGTTTTGTGCTTGTTTGAATTCGGGCATTCATGGGATTTAGATTTGTGTTTTATGAGGTTGTCTTTCAAATTTCTGCTTCTCAATTTGTTGGGTTCCTATTTTCTAGAACTATTGTTGGATTGGAACCTCACAGGTACAACTACCACAAAACATGTGCTTTAAGATAAATGCACAATTTTAATTTTCAGAAAATATATTTGCACGTCTATTATACTTTCGCAAAGAAAATTAATTCTTTTGAAGCCATTTCCCCCCTGAATCTTGTATCCTATTGTAAAGGATGAAACGTTCATCCAAGTGATACGCTAAAAACTTCATGTTCTCGAGAAACTTTTTGGGCTAAATGTTTCATTTTCAGTTAATGATGATGAAAAAAGTTGTCATTGCTTACTGAATAACATAGAGAATCCAACCACCTTTAACTACCTCAAACAAAACACATAAAATTAATGTGTGACCCATCAATTAACTATCATTTAGTTTTCAAGTGAACCATTAGGTAAGCAATCCACCAAATCCATCTCAAAACATTTTATAATAAAAAGTTATAGCAACTAAATAAGACTCTAAAGGCATGGATAATATTCAAATAACAGAGTCCTTCACGAGTTAAAGATTGCACAGATTCAAAGTAGACCATATTAGAGCTAGTAGTAGTATATTGTCTTGTTGCTATCTTACGTACATATTAGTTATTTTGAACTTCTGCAGGTATTTCTGTTGTGTTTGCTAGCTGGTTGTAGCATTTGCTGGTTTAATACGGTGTGTTTCGTTTTGTGCATAAGAAACTTTCCAGCTAACAGGCCACTTGCCCTGTCACTCAGCGTCAGTTTCAATGGTGTTAGTGCAGCTCTATATAACCTCATTGTGAATTCCATAAACCCTAGTGATGACAGATTGTATCTTCTTCTCAATGCCATTGTCCCCTTTATCGCATCGCTTGTTGTGCTTCTTCCAATCGCTCGACAACACATTCCCGATGCTCTTCCACCTGAGGCTGTCCTTTCTGAGAGAGTCATTTTTCTCTATCTAACTGCACTAGCAGTTGTCACTGGCCTTTATCTTCTACTTTTAAATTCCTTATCACTAGATGTATCAATTGCTCGTATACTCTTGTCCGGGGCAATGTTATTGTTAGCCCTTCCGTTGATTACACCTGGCATTCTCTATGCTCAGGAAAGGGCCAGTCGAACCATCCATTCGAGCCTCAATTTGATGAATAATGACGATCTTGATGTCCATAGAGAGCTCATGGAAACGGAGACTCCACAGACCGATGATATCTTATATAGTGGTTCATATAATTTAAAAGAGAAGGAAGGAAGCTGGAACAACGTGTTACTCAAAGACAACTTGATGGTGCTTGGAGAGGAACACTCAGTTAGGCTCCTCATTCACCGATGGGATTTCTGGCTTTATTACACAGCATATTTCTGTGGGGGAACAATTGGGCTGGTTTACAGTAACAATCTAGGCCAAATTTCAGAGTCACTGGGATATACCACAGAAGTTAACACACTGGTATCTCTCTACTCTGGATGTTCATTCTTCGGTCGCTTGCTTTCTACAACTCCGGACTTCCTACACAAGTAAGTATATATATAAAAAAAAAAACAATACAGAATTCTGAATACAGTGCTTTATGCAGTTACTAAGGGTATGCTTGGGATAATTTCTGATTTTGCTTTTGGTAGAAGAGTTTCTCGAGGAAAGCATTTTGGGTAGCTTTTTCTAAAAGCTCTTCTATCCAGACAATGCACTTCTAGAAAATTATTCAAATAGGCTGAAAACAACTTCTCAATCTTAGAGCAACTTTAAACTTTTCAAAAGTCATACCAAATGGGCCCTAAACGTGTTTATTTATGCAGAAAGACGTGCTATGCAAGAACCGGATGGCTTGCATTGGCCCTTGTTCCAACAACAATTGCATTCTTTCTGCTATCTTTATCCGGAAGTAAGACAGCACTGATTTTTGCCACAGCCTTGCTTGGATTAAGTTCAGGTTTTGTGTTTTCAGCCGCTGTGTCGATCACATCGGAGCTGTTTGGACCTAACAGTGCTGGTGTCAACCACAACATTCTCATAACAAACATCCCTCTGGGATCACTACTCTATGGTCTTCTTGCCGCTCTAGTATACGAAGAAAATATTGAAAACTCAAATGCGGCCATTTCGAAGGATGGGAGGATGGTATGCATGGGAAAGAATTGTTACTTTGAGACATTTGTATGGTGGGGGTGCATCTCTTTGCTTGGTTTAGCTTCTAGTTCACTGCTTTTCCTTAGAACTAAAGCTGGATACGAGAACTTCACAAAATATAAACAAAAAACTAGTTTTGAATTGTCGACAACATATTCCTCCTATGATGGCAATTGAATTGTACTGACGTCAGATTTGTAAGATAGAGAAAATGCAGGAGAGAAGAGGAGAAGAGAAGAGAAGAGGAGAGGAGAATTGGCCCTGATTATTGGGGAAATATCCTCATGGTATAGCCTATTTCTGAAACTGTGGTTTGAAAGAGATACAGTATAGGTAAAAAAAAAAATGTAGAGCAATTATGAGCAGAGAAATTTGTACGAATTTATGGAGTGTAACATATCCTTTACAAATCAAAGATAGAGAATGGTTTTCGAAACATTTCAATTTGAACATAAACTTGAAAACCACCTGATTCTCATCTGCTTAGTAGTTTCTTTAATAAATTTTCTTGACGACAGAAGATCAATTTCATTCATATATAATATGTTAAAAGTACTTTTTTGGGGTAAAAAATCCCAGTTTAGGACGCTGGTAAATAATCATTCAGTTCAATCACAATGAGCACATTTAAGTTCTTACTAAGATAACAGACACTGCCATTTAAGAGATTCAATTCGATGTACTATCTATGACCATCACAGCGTTTTTTCATATAATTAGTAAAAGTTGTACATAAACGATACAAAATCAATTCAATCACATCCAGTTCCAGATATCTGTTAATGGAGCTCGTTCTAACGAGTCTAATCAGTAACTATGGGAGCATATGATGTCTTTTCGAGGGAATTAACCGTTGCCAGCAATTCAGGTGGGAAATCAACCCCCAGGATATGAACTTTAAACCCGAGGTCTGTACTGCTGCATTCCATTAGTTCAAATACACGAGCATCTCCAATCTTGAGTTCATTTTCAATGACAAATGCTTTCCAATTACCGTCAAACCTCGGGAAGCCACAGATTCCAATGTAAGCATGTACCAGTTCTTGCCATCATGTTGGAGAATTACCCCCAACTCTTGCACTAGGCTGCAGCGGAACGAATTTAGCAGGGGGATGCTGTCAGCATTAAACGAATGTGAATATACAACAATAATTCAAACGACAACAGAAATGTTGGAAGCAAGAGTAACTGTGAATTGTTGACATATGATTTTGACATAACCAGGTGGGAATATGGCTCCCAGAAAGATAATGAATGTCATCCTATTCTTGAGAAGTTTTAGAACTACACATGCGTTGACTACGTAGGTTCACCATTTCAATGTACAGAAATGGCTCCATCTAACCAAACCTAAAGCAAGAGAAACCCTATTCATTTCTTTCATTCTTTCTCCCCATGTCGCCACATGGAGGACCATGGGGATGTAGAAAAGGGGATGCTCACATCATAGGTGAATGACACAGAACTAAAATTCTCAATTAAAAGCAACAAGTCACTTTTTAATTGTTCTAGATGTTTAATCAATCAAGTCAAATTATTATATGTTGAATTGCTGCAATAAATAATTAAAGCAGTAAATAACACAATATTTGATGACGAGAAAACCCTCAACTAGGTAAAAACATCGGAACCAAACCAGTAGCTTCCACTATAGACAATAAAAACTTACAATATGATCCAGCCTAGAAACTCACTAGACCCACTGATCTAATTCTTGCAATCTCCAAGAAACGCTGGAACGTGCTTTGCTCACACTTGTTTCCGATCTTCTGGAGTTGTCCATCTCTTGTGGAACACCAAAAAAGCCTCGTTTTTGTACTCTTCCTATGCTTCTGGTCCAACCTCCCTCAAACTTCATCAGTCTATGAAAGTTATTGAGAAAGTACATTCCTAATGATATTTAGGAAGTTGGTGTTTTGGATTATATGAATCTGATGTTTTTCCCAAATTTGTGGTTGATTAATCTTAAGAATCAAAATGTAACTCTCAATATTTAGATGTGTTCTTTAATAATGGAATAATGATATAAGGATGTAAAACAATGATCAACCACACTTTTTGGAAGTTCATAGGGTAGGATATTTATAGGGAAAAATGTTTGGGATAAAAAGAGATTGAAAAATCAAGTGTTTGAAGTAAAACAGATTTCTGAACGTCAACCGTCGTTCGAGCGCGAAGCCAGCGATAGGTGAGCAGCAACTAAGCAGTCTTCTATATGTTTATCATAACTTTCTCTCTTGATGTTCGATTGAAAAGATTCAAAATGCGTTCGAAACCTAACACAAGGGAATATAATTCTCATAGAAATAACATTGTTCAAATTCCAATGTTTTCTATATGAAAAATGCGTTGCAATTTGCGATTGAGAATTTGGAACATAACTCTTTGACACCCTTTAAACTTCTAATTGCATCCCTTTGATCATATGTGATTTTCTTGGACATCGTGGACTCCTTCAAGGACTATAATACCCTCCAAAAGACTCCTTGACTTTTACAACTCTTTTGTAACTATTATATTCTTTTATAGTAATCCTTTGGTCTAAAAAATTGCCAATACAACTAAAAACCTAACAATCTCCCCATTTGACATTTTGTGACAAAACTAATCTATCCAAGCTCAAACTGAATGTCTTTCTCTTGCATTTCTTGAAACATGTTTCCAAAAATCAATTACTCAAATACCAAGTGTAAAAGCACGCGATACATGAGATATAATAATTGAAACATATTATCATATGCTAGCTAGATTGAGAAGCAATAATAATGTTAATCAAAACACCAACTAAAACATTAATATCACAAAATATCAAAACTCAAAAAAGCTAAGCATTAAAAAAATCATCTCCCATTAAAAAAAATCCCCCTTACTGCAAAACAAACTAAAATTTAAATGCTCATTTCATCATCTCTCCCCCTTTTGTCACAAATGACAAGGGTAACAATGTAGTGGTGGCAAAATAGCTCGTGGGCTCGCACAACTCGGGCCCGGCTCGGAAAAAGTCCGAGCCAAGCCCGGCTCGGGCTCGGTGGCACCGGGCCAAGGCTCGGGCCGAGCCCCATGTTGGGGCATTGGCTCGAGCTGGGGCCGGCCCGTGTGGCTGTGGCTCGCCGGCTCGGGACCCGGGCCCAAAATGGACACGTCC
>CAIGRS010193702.1:0-20919 GCA_903798395.1 Fraxinus floribunda | reverse complement strand
TTGTGAACTTAATCTGTCAAACACACTTCCGGACTTCTTGGTAGTTCTTACTATTGGAGGAGTGGGACCTTTTACTTCACCAGTTTTGCTTTAGATGACTCCCGTCCTGAGAAGTGCAAACTTCTTTTGATGGGAGGCCAATTCTTTGTCTGGTCGAATATTGCACCTCGATTTCAACCAATGGATAGGTGGTGGCTTGTTTTCTTTCCATCCTTTGGACAGTGTTGGTTAAATACACTATAGCTTCTTTCATAGTAGCAAGCTGAGGGGTTGTCACCCCTAGTGGGCTCAGTTTTCTTTTGGTAATCCCTTGGAGCATTGGTTTCACGAAGGCTAGTAAGGGAATGATTTCTTGATATTGAAATGTTACTCATGGTAATTTCTTGGGTAAAATGTGCAATTAAAGAGGGTAAAAAGATTTTGTAGGAGATATGAGTTGTTTTTCACAAGGCACTTCCTCTAACGTTGAACTGTTGACGTTCAAAACTAAATAATCAATTTGTCAACTTCAATGAGTATTAGGATGAGGTGATTAGCTGGAATAGTAAAAAGAATGAATTTATCGACTATTTTCACTAAAAGGTGTTGTAATGCAAATGAGGAAAATAAGCGATCTCATGGTCCATCAAAGGGACCATTCATTCCCATTTATAGCTGAGTTTTGGAAAGTTAGCTGCTATAGTCATGTCATCTACAATGCAATCCGACATCGGCTATAGTGTTTTCTTAATAGTCACGTAGTCTACAGTGCAACCCGATTTTAACTACAGTGTTTTCTTCTTATTGAGTGTGCCAATTTGTTTAGCTATAAAGGTTTTTACTGGAAGAAGAGGTCAGCTTTAACAGCTCATCATGATGTTTGGAATGGGAGAGATGCTACATGTACATTATGGATCACATAATGGTGTGGCGCTCCCCTATTGGGGGAGCACCTGGCCCACAAGCACCCCCCTAATAGGGGGCGCCACATGTACATTATGGACATCATTATGTGATCCANCTCCCCTATTGGGGGAGCACCTGGCCCACAAGCACCCCCCTAATAGGGGGCGCCACATGTACATTATGGACATCATTATGTGACCTATAATGTACATGTAGAACGGACATTGATATTCTCATCATTGTTGACCTTTGATTCGTTGACAATAAGGTGCTTAGATCATCTATGCCACATGTCCTGGGGGATTGGTCAAAGCAAAGGCAATGATGTTGTTCTAGTCAAATCAATAATCATGATGTTCCTTGATCACGTTAGAGCTCATCGAGCTAATGAATTTGTGGAATCGAGCTATTTTTGGGATGTGGTGAAATTTTAATTGCATAATTCGATTAAGGACCTTCATTAGGAATGTTATTATATACCAATCCTTAATTAGGGATATGATGTCAGCCGGTATTGTTAAGAATTAGATTTTTGGTAGATTTTGATAAAATTTAATAAAATGTGTGGATGAAAAATTAATAAAAATTGTGAGTCTCATAAAATGTGTAATTAAAATTATTTGTTGACTTCGACTTAAATTTTTATTGATTTTTTAACTAAATTAAATATGAGCTTAATGTAATTATTTAATTGTAGTTTGTTAAACTATGTTGACAAAAAGTTTAAATTGTTAATGACATGACAACTTTATTCATTTAGCCCTTTTTCGAACCCCATTTTTTTTTAAATGAGTTCTCAAACACTGTTTTGACCACATTTTAACTACACATTTTTCAATAAATAATATTACACACAAATTCTAAATTTTTCCTTATTTTTTAACCATATATTTCTCATCAATAGACTATTCAAATATGCATTTTTTGGCCAAAAAAGGCGCTCAAACATGCCCATAATTTTTATCCTCTAATAACTATTTTACGTGCAATCCAAACACTTTTTTTTTTTTTTTCAAATACTAATCATGTGCACAACTTCCATGAATGGAATGATGATGAAACTCAAAATTAAATTTTATTGCAAAATTTTATATAAAATTTTAAATTATTAGTTATCCTATTGCAAGCATTGCTCCATATAAATCCCATGTCAAATTATAAATTTGAATAAAAATGCTAAGATTAACCCTTTTTCAGCAAGGTTTATTTTATCTCCTTTTGTATTTACTAAGTTAAAGATTAAAATTTACATAAATATATATTGTAAGTTCATTGATTTTTTTTCCCTCCAAGAGCTGGGTTTAAATTAGGAATGGTAATAGGATAGGATTAGAGGTTTTTGGAAGGCGAAACGCAGACAAAATAATGAAAGTTATAAAATATTCTCATTTACCATCTCACTTACTTACACTTTTAATCCATTATTCAGGTACTATACGCTGCATTTTCAAATTTCAACAACATATTTTTATCAGTAACTTTAGTACTTCACGGCAAATCATAATTAATTTTCCTATTATTCCTCGTCCAAAATCAGATTGCTAAAAGAAAGAGAACGAGTTGAATAACCTAAAACAACAAATATAAAAATATAAAACCTTAAAAGTCACGTATGGTAAGTTGAATTGGACAAGACGAACCAAAACACAAAACATACTATAAACCCTTTTCGACTCACCTTTCCACCTTGCGTTCTGCTGCGAAAGCCATTTCAGTCATCCTCTGCCTCCCTACGTATTCTCTTCAGGAAAAAAAAAAAACCCAGAAAACCAAAGAAAAATTAAAACGTCATTTGATGCTGAAATCTTTAAAATAAAACGCATAAATTCAAAAGCGTGTGTGCCGTTTAATCTAACGAAAGGAAAAAAAAGAATGGATTTTGTAGACACCAATGAAAATGAGTGATATCATATAAATATATATATACACATTAATTTGGTTTTATATTAGGTTGTTGGTTTAGTTGTTTGCATCTATATTATAAATTAATGCTTAATAACTCCAGAATCATTAAACTGATGGGAAAGGGCAAGTAGAGAGGGTGAGGCATTATTTTAGCAGTTGCACCAATTATTAAATTTAATTATTTCAGGAAATATCCATTAATTTTCATATAATTTGTCTGAAAATCACGTAAGGTTTAACCCTCGAGCATTATACTAATATTTCAAGTGTCTATATAGAGTTTGCACTACCTTCGTAGACAAGAAAAATGCTTTTCATTACTTCTAGAAAAGGAAAAAATAAGAGACGTATTGCATTGTGTTGAGTCAAAAAATGTGTCAACTGAATCCAGTCACCTCTTCTTCACGTAGATGTCACTGGCACATGGCACCAATTTGTTGATCTAAAAAATGCGCCAACACAATCCTGACCCCCCCCCCCCCCCCCCCCTTCATGTAGACGTCTTCTGCACATTGGAACACCCCTTTATGAGGCAAAGACCGTCGATCAAGAAAAATATCAAGTGACAATTTGCATTCCGATGATCAAGTCAATAGCTAGACGAGAAAGATAATTTGAGTTCAACATAGGGAAATGAGATTTGGATAAATCTAAATGTACATAATATTTTACCTAAAGGCCAAGTGGCGGGCCCCTACTGCAGAATAATCACTATTCTGTCCAGCGTCAGTGTAATACATTGCATGGATTGTATTTGAATTTTCAATTTATTAAAAATTTTATAACATGTGTTTAATTAATTAATTGATTATTTCTATATGATAAGATTTTTATATAAAGTGTGATGAATGTCACTAGTAATTGACTAATGAGTAAGGTAGTGGGCGTTGCCACTACACTCAAATAACTGTGTTTTAAAAGTTGTGTCTGGGTGCACGCCTTTTTGTTTGATAAGCGGTTTTTTCTTGTTTCGAAGTTCAACATTGAGGGTAATATACATTCAGTCTATTAAACTTAAAATAGAAAATAAGTCCAATAAAAAGCAGAGTCCAAACACGGCCTATGAATATTAATTTCTGTGTCCACGAACAAAACATTATTGAAATTTTTTGTTAATTTCTGGGTATTTATAATATTGGTAATCATATTTTTGTTGAAAATTTAAAAAATATGTACGAGGTTTCTATAAATTTTCAAGGTATATGTTAATTTATTTGTTGGTTTAGATAATTAAAATAATATTGAAAATAGGAAAATGTCTTACTACATTAGATTTGTAAAGCTTGAGGCTAGACATCTGTTTGGGACCTCCGCTGGTACAAATCAAAGGTTAGGGTAAAATGCGCAAAAATTTGAAAGGTTTGGGACCTTTGCTGCAATTATCCCTAATATATATTCAGTCTATTAAACTTAAAATAGAAAATAAGTCCAATAAAAAGCAGAGTCCAAACACAGCCTATGAATATTAATTTCTGTGTCCACGAACAAAACATTATTGAAATTTTTTGTTAATTTCTGGGTATTTATAATATTGGTAATCATATTTTTGTTGAAAATTTAAAAAATATGTATGAGGTTTCTATAAATTTTCAAGGTATATGTTAATTTATTTGTTGGTTTAGATAATTAAAATAATATTGAAAATAGGAAAATGTCTTACTACATTAGATTTGTAAAGCTTGAGGCTAGACATCCATGTTTTATCACACCTTACGCCTTTTAGAATATTTTTTATTTTTATCTACTGTCATTCGCTAAAGACCTATTAGTAGTATTAAATACAATTAAGTTCATATGTCAATATGTAATTGTTTCAATCATGCTATATGTACAACATGTTTGACATCATTATTTACATTGTGCCACGTGGCACTGGCAACACACCACTCGTCAATTTTTAAAAGAAAAAAAAGCAGAAAAAAGCAGTTTTCCGGCCCATTTCTTTTTGAAAGCATAAAGGATGTCAAGTAAGATGTAATCCATGAAATGTACACTTAACATTATTCTAATTATTTACTCATATTTCAATGATATTTTCTATATTTCCGACAACCAAACAGTTACCAAATTTCTAGCAAGTTAATACAATTAATGAGTTGCAACAAACAAATATAAGTACTTGTCCTTTCCTACACTCAGCCAGGTTTGATTACCAGAACGTGGCTAGTTCAACTACTGAACTATCTACCTGCCCACCTAGGTAGGGGCCATTAACTTTTTGAAGAATATTTGTCGTCTTTTGCAAATGAACTTAAACGAATGTATTTTGAAGCTGGGGCGGAGCTAGGAAACTAATCCAGTATGGGCACAATATGCTATTTGGAAAGAAACCATGAAAGATGAAATGAACCCTTTGATTAAAAATAAACATGTATTCTTGTGAACACGCCAAATAATCAGAAAGTAGTTGATTGCAAGTGGATTTATAAAGTTAAAGAAGCCGAGTCTAATGATGAAAATAAAAGATATAAAACTAGGTTAGTAGCTAAAACGTTCACACAAAGAGATGGCATTGATTATAATGAAATATTTTCTCCAATTGTAAAATACACTTCTATCAGGATTTTGCTTGCCTTGACTGGTCATTTTAACTAGGAATTAGATCAACTTGATGTTAAAACTATCTTTTTGAATGGTCACCTAGATAAAGTTATATATATTAGTCGGCCAAAGGGTTAAATCTAAATCTGAAAAGGTTTGTTCATTGAAAGAGTCTTTTTATGGCTAAAAACAAACACCGGGCAATGGTATAAGAAATTTAACTCATATGTTCAAGACATAGTTGGACTTAAATATGTCTATTTGTTACTATATGTTGATGATATGCTTATTGCATGTAATGATAGATCTGAGATAGACTTAATTAAATCAAAATTGAAATATGCATTTGAACTGAAAGATCTAGGTCAAGAAAAAATTAAAAGAGATTGAAATAATTGTAATTTCTATGTGAACCAGTGCTCTTACGTGAAGAAAGTACTAGAAAAAATTTCTATGATTGACTGCGAGCCTGTTATTCCACCTCTTGCTAATCACTTTAAATCGTCAAGCGAACAACTACCTAAAATTGATGAAGAAATTGAAAGAATGAATAAAATACCTGACACTAATATTGTTGGCTCTATTATGTATTTGATGGTAGGCACTAGACCTGATTTGGCACATGACATAAGTATTTTGAGTAGATTTATGGCAAATCCAGATAAAACTCACTGGCTTGCTATAAAATGGATACGTAGATATCTAAAAGGTTCATATGTTCCAAGATTAAAGTTTAAAAGGTGTGATTATGGCATAATTTTGATGGGCTACACTGGTTCTTATTTTGCATGTGATTTAGATAAAAGAAGATCCAATTCTTATTACATTTTTCACACTTTGTGATGTCCATTTGTTTGAAATCCCAACTTTAAAAACTAGCAGATCTATCTTCAACTGAGGCAAAATATATTGTAGCTTGTAATGCTATTAAGGAAGGACTTTGGTTAAAAGGATTGTTAAAAGAAATTGATTTTGTACGTGAAATAATTAGACTATACACTAATAATTAAAGTGTTATTCATCATAGTAAGAATCATGTGTATCATGATAGAACCAAATATGTTGATATAAAATTTCATTTTGTAAGGAACATGTTGAACAAAGGTATGATCACATTAGTTAAGATTCCTACTGAGCTCAACATTTCTGATCTTGATACCAGGTACTCCTTTTAAATATGTTTAAAAATTACACAAAGATTCTAAATATTAATTGAAAGGTAATATATATTTAGAATATCAAGCTTTATATTTTTAAATTTTAACTAACTTCAATCTTTTTTATTTCACAGGTTTGCTAGAGTAAGTGAAACAAGTAATTATGCCTCACAACACTAAATGAAGCCAAAAATAGTTAAGCAAAGTCGAGATCGTTAGTTATTGGGCTATCTCACTATTTTACTTGGGCATTTGGACTTGGACCTATTTGTGTAATCCGAGTTTGACCTGTGACTTGAAAAAACACATTCTTGGAAACACGTCTTATATTGGTGATGAGATCTGGCCTTACACGTGGTGCATATGTGGGCATTGGATCTGACTTTTGGGGTGCCATATAAAAGGCTCCCTTAGCCTTGTTTTTAGATGAATGAATGGATCAATATTTTGTTCTAGGGTTTTTTCTTTATCTATTTCTCAATCTCTGTAAAATTTTAGGTTGATTCTTTGATGTATGTTGGGAGGATATCACAGAATTAGCTCAAATACCCACCAATAATATATGCAAGAAATCGAAATAGAGCTGAAAATATATACACTATATTAACTAAACAAAAAGTTAAATGAGAAACTACAAGATTAACAGAAACTTATCTTTTATTTGAGATAAATGTGGCCCACAGGCTATGCTTTACAGTATGTGCTTCAACTTGAAGAATAAACCACCGTTTATACTAGAATCAAGACCAAAAGAAAAAAAAATACAAAGGTAGATACTCAGACTAGACCTTTATTTCACACAAGATGAGATCTCCCTTTGAATACAACCCACGGTTCACACATCGAATACAACTCACGGTTCACACAAGAACCAACACTCAAACAAGGAAATCACAAAAGATTATACTATGTTGAGAGAAAACTAGAATGAGAATATTTGATTTCTACAGAAAGAAGGAAGAATCTCCAAAAACGGTGCAGCAAGATGAGAGAAAAAATTAAAAGAGTCTTGAAGCCAGAAGAATGAAGTCTCAAACCTTAGAAGCCCCCTTTAAATGAGTCACTCGACAGTCACCAATCCAACGGTGTTGGAGGCGACACGTGATGACATCATAGGCATCCGATAAAAAACAGGTAAAGAGAAACACGACTTAAGTTTCAAAGAAATGTTTTCTTTCACCAAGTACAGAAAGTGGGCTGGGTATCAATTCCAGCTGAGCCAACATTTTTAGCCCAATGGTCATTGCATCATTGTGCCATTTTTCCATTCAATGTACTTATTGTATAATATGTGAGATTAAGTGTGGTTTACAATGGTAAATTTTTTATGTGAGGCGAGAGTAAAACGTTGAAGAAATCTCTAATTTCTTCATACATTTGTACTGCACCATCCTTCTTTGATTTTAGTGGATCTAAGCTCTATTTACTTGTAGATCTTCATTGGGTGAGTAGCGTTTAGATCACGTGAACATATGAACCCTTTAATGGGTGAAAATTCCTTTGTGTTGTTACTTTTGATTTCTACGATTTTACTTTCTGCAAACAATTTGGTTTTTGAGTTTTTTGTTTAAACTCAACTGGGACCAACAGGCTCCCCCCATCCCCTTCTTATTGCTTGCAAAACTACTGGTAATCCCAACCTTAAATATCTTCTTATGTTTCAGAAGAACCAGATTACTTTGTCCTATATTAATTATTGTTTATCATCAAAGGTTCTTTCCAATATTTGTGGTCTCACCACCTCTTAACAGGTTTGCATTCTCTTGCTCCAAAGAGACGAGCCGCTCGTGGATATTGGGGCCAAGCCGACTAGGCCACCTCTAGGTGCACATAATTGAGCTCACATGAAGTGTGAAGCTTTGATTAATCAAGAGCAACACATTTAATTAGTTTTTTCAAGTCGTCATAATAAGTAAGAAATGGATATACTATCTGTCTTAATGCATCAATTTATTGTGTTCGACTTCAGTTGCAACAAAGGCATTCGTTTCGGGGTCATGATGAATCTGAAAATCCACTCGTAACTTCCTGGTCCAATTACAATTTCTTATTGCTCATAACGAAGATATTAATATCATCACATATTTTGTGATCAAAGAGGTTATGCAACAACTTTATTAGAATCAATACATGCATTTGATTTTGCGTTTAATCTACACGTGATGAGAAGTTTCTTGGAACTGTCAAATGAATTACAAAGGAAATATCAAGATATTATTAATGCAATACAATTAGTAAAATTGAGCAAACGATGACTTCAAGTAATGGGAGACGAAGGTCAAGCTTCCTCTTTGGAAGAATTATGTTCTTTCAGTCGTAGCATTACATTGATGTTCCCAACATCAATGTCATCATACTTAATGATCAATTTAAGACTTATATTATTGACATGTGCTCTAATAAAGAATTTGAAGGGTTAAATAGTCTTAGTGATCTTGCAGAAAAGTTAGTTATAAAAAAGAAAAGTAAGGTATATCCATTGATTTGAAAGCTTTTGACTTTAGTGTTATTTCTGCCGGTTGTTACCTCTATTGTGGAGAGGGTATTTTCTACAATGATCATTGTAAATAATAGATTGCATAATCAAATGAGTGATAAGTGGATAAATAATAGTATAATTGTTTATGTAGAGAAAAATATATTTTTGAAGATTGATGATGAAGCCGTTATTTTAATGTTATCTTAATATTGTTTTATATTTTTACTATCATTAAATCTATACACGAACGTTACTTGAGATTGGATATTTTATTTTCTTTATTGGTTTATTGAGTTTGTAGTTTGTAAATTAGTTAAGAAAAATTTGAATGCAAATTGCATAAATATAATTTAAGGGACCAAATTTAAAGTTCGTCTCAAGCCCCAAAAATTCAAAGTCCGACCTTGATTAATTTTCACTACACTAGACAATATTCATGACTCCATACATGATAGCACGTAGTAACAATTATTGTAAAGTCTGATGGATGATTGAGACATACTGCAATTCTCTGTATGATCTTCTAAATATTTTTGTTTTTTAAAGCATCTTGATATATTCACATTCTTAGTACAGATATAATAGGGTCATATATGAGGATATATTTAATTATACTCAAGAGAATATTAAATAAATTAAAAACATTGATCTTCAAGTTCGAATAAGTATGTCAAATAGTGGAATAGATATTGAAATGGAAGAATGTAGGAGAATCGCCGTCCTAGTGGTTTTTAGTAATCATAAACGCTTCTTAATTAGTTAGGTTGGTTATAGGTTTAATTTGTTGCTATAATTCATAAAATAGGTTTTATTATTCGATTAAAGTTAGTCTTATTTCGAATCTAATTAAATCCTTACTTCTCATGAGAACAATACTTGGATTCACGCTCATTTTATTACTTGTCACCGTGTTGTCCACTTGCAAGATTTTTGTGCAACAATTTTTTGACACCATTAGTTATTTAGTTAGTTTTTAGTTAAATATAGATTTAGTTTGATTCTTTTTCATGTATTTGTTTTATATTTATTTTCCAGCTAGTTTACTTGCTTTTTTTCATATATAGGGAACAAAAAAAAAAAAAGAGAAAAAAAAAGAAAGAGATCAGCAACAATATAAGATGAGAGATCCCGAAATTGATGAAAACAACATGCATATGTGGGATTTCTCCATCCCTTAACCATTTAAAATGAAGGGATATGATGCACTTTTCGTAGTTGATGAGGATGAGTTGCCCTTGAAAGTATTATGAAGATTACGAGGCTTCAAAGTAAAATGTGTAAACGGAGTTGGTGAAGATAACTTGCCCTTGGGAGTACTATGAGAATTATAGGACTTCCAAGTATAGAATGAACGCAAGAAATCTTTCCAAGATGATCCATATGCCAAAATTGATGAAGACAACATTCCTTTGAAGGAATAGGATTTCTTCTCTACATATTGTATTATGCGATTATTTGTTAATCTTTATTCTATTTATATTTGACTTGTGTATTGATTATGCTATTGCAAATATAGCCTTATTTGTCTTTTTTTAAAACAAAACTTTTTAAATCTCATATTCACTTTTAATCACACATTCAAACAATAAAATATTTGCACGTAAATTCAAAAAGAAATCTACTTTTTAACTACACATTCTTCAAAAAATCACTATTCAAAACATCATTTTTAAAAATAAGGGACATCAAATAGCGGTATAATTCTATAATTCTATAAATTCTTTATTATTTATGAAAGGTTTTGCTCGTATAAATTTACGTTATATGTTATTCATCAATTTTGCCAATGTGTAATTTGTACTGTGTTATCGTTTTGTATTTGAGACCTAATTTGCTTGTCTTCACAAAAGTTTGAGTTATATTTATGGAATGGTATTGGAGACTTAAATTTGGCACCAAAAGATGGGGGCTCTATTGTTACAACAGAGGTGTGCTACAGTTTTGGATGGTTCTTGGGCAGCAGAAACTAATGCCTTAAGGAGAAAAGAACTTGATGGAATTGATTGGAGTATAATGGAAACAAACAAACATCAAGCAATTCCCTCAAATCAAGCAAACAAATCAGACAAATCAGCCACAGATTCTCAGCCTCCAATCAAGAAATAATCTCTCTGTAATTGCTGGTATTGATTCTTGCTTTCTTACTTAGAATAGAATTGGAAAACTTGTATTTAAACCTGCCAAATGTAATTGTACCGGGTGTGAAAAATATATTGTAAACATTGAGTTGCAACCCGATCTTCACCCCACCACCTTCCACAAACATCCCCCTCATTGCACTCAATGTTTCGACCCAATTAAACGAAAAACTCACACCCTCCACTTTCCCCCAATGGCGTGCCCAGTTTGAAGCACTCCTTATTGGATATGACTTACTCGAATATGTTACAGGCACCAAACCATGCCCTCCACCAACAGACTCCTCCATCACCAACCCACAAAAAACCCACTGGATAAGGCAAGATAAACTTATCCTTAGTGCTATTTTCGCATCCACTACGCCCACCATCACCCCCTTCATTTCAGCCGCAAAGACATCCAGTGAGGCATGGACTAAATTGCATACCATGTATGCAAGCAAATCCCGTACCCGAGCAATGCAACTCAAGGAGGAGCTTACAATGGTCAAAAAGGGAAATCAGACAGTTCAAGAATACCTGCACTTTGTCAAGGCCATTGCCGACGAGATCTCCCTCATTGATAACCCTATCTCTGAGGACAATTTAACCCTTTATATTCTCAATGGACTGGGAAGTGACTTCCGTGAAATTGCCGCACCAATTCGTGCAAGGGAGAAGCCATTGACGTTTGAGGAGCTTCATGATCTCCTTCTTGGTCACGATACGTACCTTCGCCGCCTCGAATCTTCCACCCACCACCTGGTCGCATCGGCCAATTTCTCACACCGACGCCCTGGTTCTTCTTCCAGTGGCCAACACTTCAAGACCTTTCCCAAATATGGGTCCGGTCGTGGTGTTGGGCCTGTTAAGGTGGATTTTAATTCGGGCCCATATCGCTCTAATGGCAGCCCATCAGAATACCGCAAGCCATTCAGGCCCAATGGACCGCGCAAATACAACCCTAAGTGCCAGCTTTGTGACGAGCTGGGCCATACTGCCAAATTTTGCTCAAAAGCCCAGTCTACCGGTCCACTTGCTAATTTTGCTAAAACATCTCCCGCAAAGGACACTAAATGGCTTCTTGATTCCGGAGCTTCGCACAACATAACTGGAGATCTGGAAAATTTATCTGTGCATTCAGAATATGGTGGCACTGATGAAGTTGTCATCGGTGATGGTTCAGGTTTGCATGTCTCGCACATTGGTTCACTAGTTCTCAAAACACCAACGCGCACATTTCAATTAAATGATACCCTTTGTGTTCCTAACATTCATAAAAACCTCATATCTGTGCACCACTTTACCTCACAAAATAATGTGCTTGTTGAATTTCATCCCTCGTTTTTTCTTGTTAAGGATCAAACCACGGGGGCGGTTCTACTCAAAGGTGCCTGTGAAAATGGTGTCTACACTCTCCCGGAATCATCGGTGAGAGCTCCTTCAAAATTGGTTGCAAACGTGCATGAACGGACGTCAATGGACGGGTGGCACAAACGTCTTGGACATCCCTCAAATAAAATTGTTCATCGTCTTGTTAAAAATTTTTCCCTTCCCATAATAAAGATGTACGTGATTTTCATCTCTGTACCTCGTGTTCCATTAATAAAGCTCACAAGCAACCATTTCGGCCTACTAGTTTTCAAAGTCACGCACCCCTAGACTTAATTTATACTGACGTTTGGGGTCCTTCAAATTCGGTTGGTATTGATGGTTCTCGATACTACTTAATTTTGGTTGATCATTTCACGAAATACATTTGGTTTTATCCAATGGAGACAAAATCTGAGGTCCGTACAATATTCCCTCAATTCAAAACTATTGTTGAAAATAGATTTCAATCAAAAATCAAGAGTCTTTACTCTGATAATGGCGGTGAATTTGTTGTCCTCAAAAATTATTTTTCTATACATGGCATAAGCCACTATACAACCGCACCTCACACACCACAACAAAATGGTGTATCCGAACGTCGTCATCGCCATTTAGTAGAAACGGGCCTTACTCTTTTAAATGACGCCTCTCTCCCATTAAAATATTGGCCTCATGCCTTCTCCACTGCGACATATCTTATTAATCGCCAACCAACACCCCTTCTCCATAACAAATCCCCCTTTGAAATATTATTTCATCAACCTCCAAATTATCTCAAGCTAAAAAAATTTGGGTGCCTATGCTTTCCCCTTACCAAGCCTTACAATACCAACAAACTACAGCCCAAATCTGTCCCATGTATATTCTTGGGCTACTCATCAACCCAAAATGCCTACAAATGCTTTGATCCAGAAGCCCACAAACTCTATGTATCCAGACATGTACTCTTTGATGAAAATCGTCTCTACTCCACTCCTCATAAACCACAGCCCAATTCCTCTTCCCCGTTCGTGACTGCCATGCTGCCCACCATTGTGCCGTCCTTGCCGGAGCAATCAACACCGCCAACAGGAGGAGACACCACTTCCACGCCACCCTCAGGTAACACCCCCAATTTCCCCACTCCTAATTCCTCTCATCTACGTGAGATTTCATCTTCCCCCTCCCTCTCATCCACCAATACCACAGCACCAACTGAAATTGTGCACATTGACCCACCAATTGAAACTACTCTACCCCATCCTACTCGAACCCACACTATGACTACACGCTCAATGAACAATATTCACAAACCTAAGCAACTTAATTCTGTTACCAAACACCCACTCCCAGCTACTATTGAACCTACATGTGTGGGACAGGCACTCCGTGACCCTCACTGGAGGAAAGCTATGTCTGATGAACTTACAGCATTGATGCGTCATGGCACGTGGGAGTTGGTCCCCCCACCAAAAAATTGCAATCCTGTGGGGTGCAAATGGGTTTACAGGGTAAAAAGGAAATCAGATGGGTCAGTTGATCGCTTCAAAGCGCGGCTTGTTGCAAAAGGGTTTAATCAACGTGAAGGGATTGACTATACTGAGACATTCAGCCCAGTTGTGAAACCTGCGACCATCAGAACGGTTCTGACAGTGGCTGTAATGAAAGGATGGTCCTTAAGACAGTTGGACGTTAACAATGCCTTCCTACATGGCCCGTTAAGTGAGACTGTATATATGGTTCAACCGCCAGGATTTAAAGACATTACCAACCCAAATCATGTCTGTCGGCTACGAAAGGCTATTTATGGTCTAAAACAGGCTCCACGAGCCTGGTATACCGCTCTCAAATTGGCCATAGTTGGTCTCGATTTTCAGAATTCAAAAGCTGATTCCTCGCTCTTCATCTACAGTGAGAAATCTATTATATGCTATCTATTAGTTTACGTGGATGATTTGGTTATCACTGGTAATGACCCAAAGTTTGTAGCTGCGACCATTGCACAACTTGGAAGCCTCTTCTCCTTAAAAGACATGGGACAGCTTCATTTTTTCTTGGGAATTGAAGTCATTCCGACAAAAACTGGCATTTTCTTATCTCAGCACAAATATGTTAGAGACCTTTTGGCTAAAACAAACATGGCTGGTGCAAAGGATGTCTCAACTCCATTGTCCACAAGTATATCTCTGAAACTGATAGATGGTACTTCTTCCACAGACAGTACTGAGTTTAGAAGTGTCATCGGTGCCCTCCAATATCTCTCTCTCACCCGTCCGGACATCTCTTTTTCGGTAAATAAACTTTCACAGTTTATGCACAAACCAACAGTGACTCATTGGGCAACAGCAAAGCGATTGATTCGCTATATCAAGCAGACCATTTTTCATGGCATTCATATCAAGAAACAATCAAACTTTGATCTCATAACTTACTCTGACGCTGACTGGGCAGGAAATCTCGATGATCGAACCTCTACTTCAGCATATATAAGTTTTCTTGGTGCTAACCCAATCTCCTGGAGCTCAAGGAAGCAAAGATCAGTAGCTCGATCGTCCACTGAAGCTGAATACAGAGCTCTAGCGAATGCAGCCTCAGAAACTATGTGGTTAATCTCCCTACTCCAAGAACTTGGTCTTCCAACTCTCCATACACCTACACTACTATGTGACAACTTAGGGGCCACACATCTCAGCTTCAATCCCGTCCAACACATAAAAATGAAGCACATCCAGATTGATCTTCATTTTGTACGGGATCTGGTTCAACGTGGAATTCTCAATGTTCATCATGTCAACACGCATGACCAATTGGCTGATCTTCTCACCAAAGCCCTTTCACGTCAACGTACAGAAATTTTGAGAAACAAGATAGGCTTAACTGATGGCAGCTCTATCTTGCGGGGGCGTATAATGTAAGCAAACAAATCAGACAAATCAGCTGCAGATTCTCAGCCTCCAATCAAGAAATAATCTCTCTGTAATTGCTGGCATTGATTCTTGCTTTCTTACTTAGAATAGAATTGGAAAACTTGTATTTAAACCTGCCAAATGTAATTGTACCGGGTGTGAAAAATATATTGTAAACATTGAGTTGCAATACAAACTTGAGAATTCTAAAATTCTATCATGGAGTTCTATTTTTCTTCATTTATCTAATAGTGTTACTAATAAGTGAAACCACTTCAATTGATACACTTCGGAAGAAGTTAGAAATTCTTTATTTGACGAAGACTATGCCAAATAAGTGTTCTTTCTCAAGACTTCTTTATAACTTTAGATTGATAGGTTTATAAAATTGATGCAAAATTTGGCTAATTAATATGAGAAGTTGTTTGATGATCAACATATTGTTGCTTTGCATAATTTCTTAAGAAATAAAAATGGAGAAAGTGGAAATGCTTGAGAATATGGTATGGGTAAGTTCACTATAGTCATAGACTCGTAGTTATCTCAGCATTAAGACATAAAGAACTTGAGTTTAAAGTAGGTTTTAAAGACACCAAGAATGTTGGGTGGTTAATTGTGAAAGAAAAGTCAACAAATAAAAAATTTAACTCTAAGTAACTTATTATATTCTTATAAGAAAAGAAAATGACAAGTTCATAAAACAAGGACAAAAACAAATATACAGGAAAAAAAAAAGCTTTTGGATGTCTCTTTTACAAGGGAAAAAATGTAACCCGTATTCTACATACACAGTATGCAGGATTGATTAGGCAGGAGATATATTGTCCATCGTTGAGATGGTAAGATATGGTCTTGCCACCTTACCAATATTTTAGACCCTATCGGCAAGCACATCTTCTACCTCATACTACCCATTATGAGCATGAGATTAGTCCAGATACAGTGTTGTGTGCAACTTTGGCTTTTCTCTCTCAAAATTTTCCTTGGTTCTTTGTAAATAGTAGAGTTTGTTATGTATACTAGTGTAGAAAGAGAGGATTATTCTATTTATTGTGGTGAACAATTCTCTATAATTTTGTGAGGCTAGAGAGATTGAAGAAATCTGTACATTGTATTGAACATTCTTGGAACATAAATTTGATACCATAGTCTTACAACTTAAGTTTTCTTACTTTTCATGTCACATTTAATTTATCAAACTTGCAGTCAATTATTTTATTTTGCATTCATTACCAATGTACGTCCACGAAAAAAGAAAAATACAAAACCCGAGTCAAGTATTTCAATATAGGTGAAGACAGATTAATGCTCCAAATAATTTTCACCAATTTTCATGTCTTCCCAAACTTTAACGGGGTATTGTTACTATTAGTTCATTCAGGACTCTTCTCATGTCAATAGTGGGAAGGAGATATCTTACCCACCGATGGGCAGGAGATTAGTCCTGTTAGTTCATCAGCTCAAAGAAAATGGTTTACTCTCCTAGGATTAAGCTACTAGAGGACATTATTACTCTTTCTACAAATGGAGCCCTACTGCTTATTTCTGGTGCACAAACTGCCCTTTTGTTGACACATACAATTGACAGCAACTCATTACAGGAATCTGATTTTCCTAAGTCAAGTGTCATTGTAAACAACTCCAAGAAAATCAAGATTCTTTAGTAGATGACAATTGGGAGGCTAATAGAGGGGCTTCTCTTCAAGTACAGAATACGAGTTGCCGGCCATGTCTATTCTTAGACTTAATCAATGAACATTGGTTGAATAAAAATTAAACAAGGAAGAATATTCAAATGTTTCAGTTCTTTTTAAACAAAAAAAAACTAATGATATATTACTATTGTTATGATAGATTTGACCTCACTGCATGGTTTAAAAATGTCCATATGAGCACAAGAGGCTGCAATTCTAGAATTTTCAATTCCTAAATTCCATGGACAATCCCAAGACTCCAAAGCATAAACAAACAAATTCTACAAATCTTTAGCCCCATCCTCTCATATCCAACAAAATATTCTGATAATTCTATGCTACCCCAAATATAATACACTAATATCGTTCTTGGTAAGCTAGATTGACAGTGTTACACAAAAAATAAGTATAGTTTGCAGTATTTTAAAACACCGTTTGATACAATATAATAGATGATACGCATGATTATGAAACAACCTGACAAAGAAAGAAGAGGAGAAGTGAACATATAAATGCACTTTCCTAGGACTACAAGATTGATCAAAATCCATAAAACTCACAATGGATTATAGAAACCCTTCATTTTCTTTCTTTTCTTTCTTCACAACAATCTTTATACTGTGCTCTAACATCCCTCAAATCTCAGCCGTTGAATATCCAATCAATGTCTGGCCCAAGCCCACAACTTTCTTATGGCCCAATCCACAAGCAATCTTACTCGACGGAAACTTCACAATTTCCGCCCCCAACCACCGTTACCTGACACCAGCTGTCAGCCGTTACCTCCGTCTAGTCCTGACGGAGAACCACCTTCCCCTCGTCAACCCACCTCTCAACCTAACATCAGCTCCGCCGCTACCCGCTCTCATTATCACCGTCGCTGACATCGCCTCTCCGTTAACTCACGGAGTTGACGAATCCTACACCCTCAGCATCCCTTCATCCGGTGTAAACGCGATTTTAACGGCGCAAACTGTATGGGGCGCAATGCGCGGGCTAGAAACGTTTTCCCAGCTAGTTTACTCAAGCCCATCGCGCGTGGCGTGCGGGTTGTACATTTCCGACGTACCACTTTTTATGCACCGAGGAATCATGCTCGACACGTCGAGAAATTATTATGGGGTGAAGGATTTGCTTAGGCTTGTAAAGGCCATATCTATGAATAAATTGAATGTTTTCCATTGGCATATCACGGATTCTCATTCGTTTCCAATAGTCTTGCCGTCGGAGCCGGAGCTAGCCGTGAAAGGAGCCTACGGTGAAAGTATGAAGTACACGGCGGCGGATGTAAGAAATGTGGTGGAGTTTGGGGTGGAATATGGGGTTAGAGTGGTGCCAGAGATTGACATGCCTGGTGAGTTTCCATTGACAATTTTTTCTTCAAATACGCATTATGTTTTCAAGAAACTCTTGAGAAAATTCTAAGAAATATTTAGTAAACCCAAAAAAACGTTCTTTAAAAAGAAATAGTTCTCATTTTTTTCTTTTTTGTTTCAACTAAGTATTAATTATAACTTATACCGCATTTAAGTTAATAAGTGATCAGAGCATAAATCAATGTTATAGAGTTCTTTAAAATCAAATATTGAATTTATGAAAATAAATCTTAATTGAAGATTTACAAGATCCGTCAATGATATTGGTTCGTGTAGTCCTTTCAGACCATGAATTAATGTGTACACATCTAGTACTTAGTTAATCGAATTTCAATTGTTTAATGTTAAAAATGTTTTGAGTCACCTATGATCAATCTTGCCATTTAGTGGATGGTTCCATTGCAATCACCAAACTTTGGGTTGCATATTGCAGCACATACTGGATCGTGGGCTGAAGCTTACCCTGAGATCGTCACTTGTGCGAACATGTTCTGGTGGCCTGCAGAATCTGATTTGCCACTCGCAGCCGAACCAGGAACCGGCCAACTGAATCCTCTACATCCTAAGACCTATCAAGTTGTCAAGAATGTTGTCCATGACGTTGCTACTATGTTTCCAGATCAATTATATCATGCAGGAGCCGATGAAGTCGTTCCAAATTGCTGGAAAGTCGACCCTTTGATTCAAACTTTCCTTTCGAAAAATGGAACCCTCAGTCAGATCCTTGAAATTTTTGTTAATGCAACCTTACCGTACATCACATCCCTGAACCGTACAGTAGTATACTGGGAGGATGTTCTGTTGGATGCTGAAATAAATGTTTCCCCTTCTTTGCTTCCCCCAGAGAATGTTATCCTACAAACATGGAAAAATGGGCCCAACAACACAAAAAAAATTGTCGACTCTGGTTACCGCGTTATTGTCTCGTCTGCGGATTTCTACTACTTGGATTGCGGGCATGGAGATTTCGTTGGAAATAACAGTCAATACAATCAGCCACCCGGCACTCCTCAAGGTGATGGCGGATCATGGTGTGGACCGTTTAAAACATGGCAAACTATCTATAACTATGATATAACATATGGACTAAATGAGGCAGAATCTAAGCTGGTGTTAGGAGGGGAGGTTGTTTTGTGGTCCGAGCAAGCTGATTCGACAGTTATGGATCCAAGAATCTGGCCGAGAGCTTCAGCAATGGCCGAAGCATTGTGGTCGGGGAATTTAGATGAAATGGGGAAGAGCAGATTTGCAGAGGCTACAGATAGGTTGAATGAGTGGAGATATAGAATGGTAACAAGAGGAATATATGCTGAACCAATTCAGCCACTCTGGTGTGTGAAGAATCCAGGCATGTGTAACACAGTTCATTAATTTGTTTAGCTTATTGCTTTTTTTAACTTGTCAATTTGTTTTTCTTTACATTAACAAGAGGTTTCATTGTAGCTTTTCTGATGTTAAATCTTTCACATTCTTGTCAACCATTGATTTGGAAAAAAAAATGTATTTTTAATTACGTGTATCTTGATATATTTGTAGAATCCTCTTCTTGATGTAAATTATAAGATGATAAATTTTGTCCAAAAGTGTGATTATAAAAGCCATGGACCAGGCACGGGTTGTCTCCTAAAGAGCTTTTTAACCTTAACGTGCAAAATAAGGGCTCACAAGAGTTGACATGATGATCGAAAAAGTTAATGTAAATGTTTCCAGGCCAACTCGCAAGTCTGCACATAAGAAGTCACCGTGCTTCCTCGGCTTAACTATCCCACATGAACGTTACCTATACGGATGGCAAATCTCTCACTACCCTAGTTATATGCATTTAAAGTCAAATGATAGGACATTAAATCCGTTATGCAGTCATGTCCGATGCATACAAATTTTTTGATAAAAAGGGCAAGAATATTTAGGGGTGGACAAAATGTCTAGACCAAATCAAATCTACAAAAAAAATTTGATAGTTTTGGTTTTTCAAGCAAAAAATCATTTGGTTATAGTTTTAGTTTGGTTCTGATTCTGATTCTAGAACCAAAAACCAAACCGTGAATCAAACTTAATTTATAATTTTATTTTTTTTATGAATTTGATTTTATGTTAATTGAAACCAACCTAATAGCCATTATTTTGATACAGCCCATAAAACGTGTGTAGCCTGTTAATTTTAATTGTAGTTAATATTTGTGTTTAAACATCACTTCAATGCATTATTTCCAATTCAAACCCTCAAAGTCCCTAGACGCCTTCCTAAATTCCTAATCCCTCAAACCTCAACAACGTAGCTTTTCTGTGCGGAAACTCCAACTTTGTCGCCACCAATTTACCATTTCTCCAAAGTCCAAGCCATCAAGATTCAAGGGTAATGTATAATAAAAAATATCATAATTTACTGAATATATGTATTTCTTTCATAGTTTTTTATGCAACTTTATACATATTAGTCAAAGATTCTAGTCAGACAATATTTTCATTGAATTGTAAATGGTTTTAATTTATTTTTGTTTGTTTT
>CAIGRS010193695.1:0-15338 GCA_903798395.1 Fraxinus floribunda | reverse complement strand
TGAATCAAAGAATGAGACTTTCATCATCGCCCAGAGAGGTCGTTTGACAACAAATTGCCTAACAGCCCTGCTACTCAAACAGGGCGGAAAAAGGCCCAAAAACAGGGGGCTGAGCCGCTGAGGTGCATGGTTTTAAGAATTAGTAATCTTAAAAAGACACTACTATTGTCTATTTATTCTATGATGGTGGTTTACAATGAGTTCTAATATCAAGCTCATGTTTGGTCCGAATTAAAATCTAATTTTAATTCAAGTCAAAGTCAAACAATCATTATTAATTACGAATTGACTTGATTGGATATAATTATAATAATACAAATAGAAGTAGAAAGAACTGAATTAGTCATTCCAAAGGTCTTCCTCTTCTTCGGTTCTTCATTTTCTGGTTTCTTCACCACCAATTATCTATTCAGCCTTTCTCAGAATCAATTTAAGGTACAAATTCTGTTAATATACTGTATTTCCCCCAATTTTCTATGACTGAATTTGTGTAGTTTCGATGAAATATGAGTTTTTAGAACTTCAATAGAAGTCCGTAGTTTCAATTAAATGTGATTTTTTTTTATTTTTTTTTCAAAACTTCATTTGCTATTAACATGTTTGATAAAGTTTTGGCCAAATTGTTCCCCAGAAAAAAAAAAGTGCCATACTCCATTGTGGTGAGTTGAGTTTATAGTTTGTTGGCTGGAAGCAAACCTGCCAAAAAAAAAAAAAAAATGTCATGATGTTCTCATTGAAGCCTATTTGCATGAGCAAGTGAAAGGCAATAGAGTAAGAGTGACCTTCACAACACATGCGTACGAGAAAATATTACAAACAACAAAATTCTGCATGTACAGAAAATATTTTACCAGAAATCCTACATATACTCACATGGGATTAAATATTGTTTAAAAAAATGGGGCCCACCCCATGTGTGTATTCTGTAGGATATCTGGTAATAAATTTTCTATGCTTCTCAACAAACAATGAAGAAAGAGTTTCCACACATTGTATGGGGCAAGGACAAGAACCAATATCACATGAAAAATATCAAGAAATGTTGGTCAGCTTGTCATGATGTATTTAAGAATGGATTGAGTGGTTTTGCATATGATCAAACTACTTCAACATGGCTTGCTGAACCAGAAGTGTGGGGATAAACTTGTTGAGGTATGCTTAAAATATTTTTCTATTCTCTTAGTAACATAATTTTATTTACTTGGAAGAAAATGTGCCTTATTATTTTAGATAATTTGAATTCCATGAAAGTATTTTTTTTTTTTTTTTTGGTAGTCACATCCAAATGTTGTAGAATGGAAGAACAAGCCCGTATATGATTATGACAAGCCATGTGAACTTTATGCAAAAGATAGGGCCACTGGGGACAAAGGTGATACCCCTAGGGAGATCAAGAGGAAAAGAGCTCATTCAGCTCAAAAAGGGTGATTAACTCGGTGGATGAAATTGATGCGATGACGGAGCATAATGAAGTTACATTAGACGTTGTTGATGTTGAAGTAGATGAGAATGATTTAACTTCTCTGGGTTATCAATCTAGATTCGGCAAAACTTAAAAAAAAGTTCAAGAATAGACGTAAGGTAAGGTTAGCGAGGATAACAACCCATTCAAACGAGGCTGTTGGTGCAATAGACACGACAACAAGTCGTCTAGCTGAAGTATTATTGCAGTGTGCGAACCAATCTTCTTCGAAGGACAATGAACTGTTGGAAATTGGGGTTGAAGATGATGATTAGTTGCTCAATGCCCATGCTTTTCTTCTTAATAATCCTACAAAGATGTAGGTATTCTACTCATTTATGTTGCACCGTCGCAAAAGCTTGTTAATGAGGATGCTTCAAAATATGGAAAAATAATTGAATGTCGAACCTCAAGCGGTGTATATGAGTTGATATGAATTTAAGGAATTGCAAAATTTAGTATTTTATGTTCCTTTTCCATTTTGGATGATTTTCGAAAAAAAAAAAAAAAATTTTAATATGCTTTTATTTATTCATATTAGTGTAATATGCTTGGGACTATTGGATAATTAGGATTTTATTGTTCTCACTAAGTGGGGATGGACTGTTTTATTATTCATCTAGTTGACTCGAGTTTGTCGCTGTTATTCTATTTCGAATTTTCAATGATGACAAATGGGATGGATTGTTTTATGGGTTAATCTATTTGTACAAAATGGATTAACCCCTCGCACATAATGCGCGGGCCTTGCGTGTATTTAAAAATTTCGACAATGTGGTCCACATCTCCTTGTGAGTAGTAGATAAAAGATTCGGTAAAAAAATTCGGTACATATAACATGATCCTTGTTTTATGTATGGGTAAATACGAAATTTTGTTCTTTTAAAAATATTTCATTATCGATGAATAATAAACTTTCAAGTATATGTTGAACATTTTTAATAACCGCTACTAAAAATAACTCAAAATCGCTCTGTTTATAAATGCTCAAAATCGATATTTTAAAAAAAAGTTCATAATCGGTATGTCGAAACTCCCAAACAAGCTCTTATTATTTCTTAATTATCAAGAATCAAATTCCAACCAAATATTCATCAAATAAAATTTTATGGAAACTATGATTCCTAATCAATCTAGAGTCATCTCTGGGAATCCTAATCAATTCAGTGGACAACTTTTAACATGAAATAACGAATATACGATCAAAAATTATAAATAGTCTTAAAAATTAATTCCTCGTTCATTTAAAAACACATAGAACATCAAAGGCTCATGTCGAACTACAAAACATGCTATCAAAATTCAAGATTATAACATAAAAATTATTAATTTAAACCGCTCTGATATCAATGGTTGGAAAACTAGTAATTAAAAGAATTATGAAAAAGATTACTTTTTATTTAAAAAAATTTCTACAAGAAAATTAAATTATTATAATTCAATTGACCCAAGTAGGTTGCACCAAACACAATTTGATTACTACTGATGACGCCGCAGCCATTGTGCCGTGCACCACCCAATCAGGTGTTGCATTTTGTGGTGCAGGCTCGCTCTGTATTGGGGCGAGCAGTTTGGATCACTCTTTAGAACGAAGATGAATAATTAATTTTTTTTATATATAATTTTTTAATTATTTTATTGGGGAAGTATAAATTTACAATTTCGTCCATATGTCTTCTAGTTGCAGTCGAGATGAAAGGTTTGGAACTATAATTAAAGATCTTGGTATAATTTGCAATAATTTGAATGGATTGAGACCCTAGATACAATTCTTCCTTAATATTATTCAAAACATTTGACTTCTTAACATCAGTCATAACATTCTAGTCCATTTTCAAACCTACACCTTACAATTAACTTGGATCTTAACCCTGCTACGGTTCTGATCTGACTGGATCAAAGCTCTCTCGGAATCTGGTATATACCTAAACGGAACCACTGAGTCCGTCAGCATGCCGGTGGCAGCTTCTGCTATATATTTTCTCAATCTTCGTGGCGATGTCCTTATCAATCGCCTCTACCGTGACGATGTCGGGTCAGCCCCCTTTTCCCTTCTCCCTTCATCTCCTCTCTATTTCTCTACAAGCACTGACGCACACAATTGAGACGAGTTATTGTGGTGAGGTTAAATGAAGCCGCGTGATCGAATGATGTTAAATCCGAGTACTGTGAAATTTATGGAGCACGGGGTTGAATATTTTTTTTGGGTATGCCCCCCCTTTTTTCTGAGATAGGTAAGAACAAACAAAAAATGTCCATGGACTAAACTTGTGTTTGTTTCACGTAATATTTGGACGCAAAAGAAAATCTGGTTTTTGTTCTCTTGTTTGTAGTTCAATTTCATTGTTCATGAAAAGAATAAACATGGCTAAAGGAACATACATTTTTAGGCCCCGATGCTACCAGAAATCATATCTGGGATGACCCGATGGAGCAAAAGAATATAAGCATTAGGCTATAAAATGACCAATAATGAAAATGTACGTGAATAATGAATTAGGGATAGCGAGTGTAGGAGGTATAATCCTACAATGATTGAAACAAAAGTAAGATTAGGAGTAGACCAGATAAGATCGAACTTTTGATGGCCTTAGGACTCCCGTTGGGATCAGAATGTAGAAGACATGGTGGAGCAGGAATCCTCAGAGGTGAACCGGTACTGGGTTGGGCAACCGAGATGAAGTGGGACTGAGTCATAGGTGTCCACATCTGGGATCAAGATGAAACCAGAATCTGTGATGCTCGTGTGGCTGGGGACTCAGGCACTCTAGGTCGGGTCTGGAAGTTATGGTAACATCAGGCCCCTTTCTTCAATTGTCAAAACGAAAGGAAAGATAGAAAGATGCTATGACCCTTCATCATTGTAAGATGATTATTAATCCCGTGTGGCTAAGGTCATAAATGAGAGCTTAGTAGCTCTTTCTAGAGGTTCAAGCAATAGCCTTTAAGAACTTGACAAATAAATTATTAGTTATTTTGAACAAAAGGTTGATTCTAAAAATATATCATTGCATGGATCACTTTATACTGGGATCTATAAATGATGGTCTTGTCAAGACCCAAAGAGTTGTTGTTTTAAATATCTATATTCCATTATTCTAATAAAGGATGAATTGAAGAGGATGTAATGCATATGATTGAATCAAATTGTATGAAATGGATAAATTCTATAGGAATTCCATGTGATAGAAAGAACTTTGTAACTAAGCGCTACTCCACAGAATAGATATTAGACTTGATGGGTTGCTGAGTGTTTAGCTTCCTAATAGACAAAATTTCATACTATGAATGTTGCAGAATGAAGATGCTAAGATGCATGTGTGACCATACTAGAGTATAGAAGATAAGGAACAAGAATGTATGCCAATAAACGGATATGGTATCAATCATGGATAAATTAAATGACTGATAACATAAGTGGTTGGGACAAGTACTGTGTAGATTAGATGGGTGTGGCATAAACCAATTTAACATGGTTGTCAGTGGTTGCTAAAATTCTAGTCGTGTACTTGTAATTAGATCTTCCTGTATATGTAGCAACTAACTGAACATAGTAGACAAAAAGGATTAAAAAATAAACATATTGGACATACTACATGGCATGATGTGGTCCTGTCCCTCTTAAGTCAATTTTTTTAAAAATATATAAAAATTGCATAGGTCATGTGGTGTGTCGATTATATCCAAAGAGTGTCTAACACATGTCAGACACGAACACTCCACCACAGGAGCATCATTGCTTCACAGGCCATAATTGTTACATCGAGTTACTCCACCACAGGAGCATCCTTGCTTCACAGGCCATAATTGTTACATTGAGTTTGATTTAAGGCTTCATTTTATGTCACTTGTTTAACATAAAGCTTTGTGGTATTAATTACTTGTGATTTTCAAATTAATTAGGGGCAACATGGTGGATGCTTTCAGAACGCATATAATGCAAACGAAAGAACTTGGCGTGTGTCCTGTGCGGCAGATTGGAGGCTGCTCTTTCTTTTATATGAGAGTTAGCAATGTCTACATCGTGATTGTTGTCAGCAGTAATGCAAATGTTGCCTGTGCATTCAAGTTTGTTGTTGAGGTATCATTGGGACATAAGAGACTTGACCTTTCATTTGCAAGTTAGATGTTGAACTATGTGCTTTTGGGATATCAGCAGAGCAATTTTTCAGGAGGCAATTTAAGAATTTGATCATGCCACAAACGTCTACTACTTTATTCTCGACTATTAGTTAAACCTTCTATCTCAAATGTAATCTGCAATCAGTGGAGCCGGCTATTTTGATTTGCTAGTTTTGGAATTATTTAATTTTGACATGAACAATCTCCAATAACCCCCTGCTCGTTAACATCTACATGCAGGCAATTTGTTCAATTAAATAGTGCACTTTGGTACAATCGTGAATCTGGAATCAAGAGAAACTACTCTAAAACCAAGAATGCAAAATCTGCACAAACATAAATGAGACTTGTTTAACTATTCCCCCTGTCCAATTCTACCTCCATTATTATGTTGAAGTAAGCATGTCAGAACCAATTGAGAATGAGTGAACAGAGGCCCAAGGTGCTTTTGATAGTTTTGAGACTATAATATTTCAATGGGGGAAAAAGTTTGTATTTGTCTCCCATTAGTTTCCAGTGCCTAAATCTTGGGGCAATGAGTTCTGCCCTTTAAAATTATTGCTGAAAATTGACAATTCAAGTCTCTCACAAGTATCAACATTAAATCCTTACTTTTTAGCTCATTTTTCACTGTGAAGATATGCTTATAGCTGGGAACATAACATGTGTCTTTTATAGATGAGGCGTAGGAATAAAATTTATTCGTATGTGTTTTTCTCGTTTTCTTTAATCATTCTGTCTATTTTCCTTGCAGGCAGTTTCATTATTTAAATCTTACTTTGGTGGGGCCTTTGACGAGGATGCTATCCGCAATAATTTCGTTTTAATATACGAACTTCTAGATGGTATGCCCCCCCGTAAAGTATAATTAGATGTTCCCTTTTAGAAATTAATTTTTCATTTCTGTGTTTTAACTTCTATTTATGACACAAATGCAACTTGTCTAGTTCCCTCTTCTCTTATCAAAAGAATCAGTTTCAATATTTAATGTTGCATGTCCAATAAAATAAAAAGAAGAACTTTATTGATCAAAGTACTAAGGATAGTCATATTTACTGAAACATATTTACACTTGGCTTCTTATTTCTTTGCTCTAGCTTTTTTTGCCTTTATTTTTGGTGCGCATTTTAGCATTATTGGATGCAATATGCTCGTGATGTACACATACAGGATCACACATGAAAAATGAGTTTATTCAATGCAATAAAATCTTCTGAGGTTGAGTGTCTTAGTATGGCCAACAATTTTTTTTTTTTTTAATATGAAGTACACTATTTTCTCTATTGAGTTACTTAACAGGTGCATTCACTTCAACCTTAACAAGGTCCCTCCCTTCCCAAACCAAGAACTGGAAAGAAAAGGTCTATACTCTACAGAGTGACCAAAACTTTGGATGGTTGACTGACATTTTCCTATGAATTACAGAGATATTGGATTTTGGTTACCCTCAAAACCTTTCACCTGAAATCTTGAAGCTTTACATAACTCAGGAAGGTGTACGCTCTCCATTTTCATCTAAGGTTAGATGTGTGACATATCTCACCCTTTTCTTTGGAAGAACAATAATAAGGAAATAATGATTTGAAGAGATCTATGATACTAGTTTATAACTAAATGGTAAATCTTATGCCTTGTGAAGTGATAAATGCTACTAATATGAAAATTTCATGATGATTATTGAAACACTCTATGCCTTGTGAACAACCAAACAGCCTGTTGACAGACCAGCTCCAAATGCTACTTTACAAGTTACTGGTGCTGTTGGCTGGCGCAGGGAAGGTCTTGTCTATAAGAAGAATGAGGTTGGATCTCCTCTCTGATACCATTATTTTCTCATGTTTTAATCACTGCAATTATACTGGATTAACTTATATTGGTCAACAGGTGTTTCTTGATATTGTTGAAAGTGTTAATCTTCTTATGTCTTCCAAAGGTAAATAATTATTTATGGTGATCATTTGTGCTTGATGCAATTTTTCTCTTGTTTCTCATTTTCTACCTGAGAGTTGAGGATAGCATTTTATAGTGATTGCATATCCATTGTTCATTTTTGCTCTTGTTTCTGACTTACAATTTGGTAATTTAGGTAGCGTTCTACGTTGTGATGTAACTGGGAAGATCGTTATGAAGTGCTTTCTTTCTGGAATGCCCGATTTGAAGTTGGGTTTAAATGATAAAATTGGCCTTGAGAAAGAGTCGCAGATCAAGTCCCGCCCTACTAAAAGGTAGCTTTCATATAGTCATCTGTTAAAGATATCAAATTACTGAACTGATAGAATGGTCAAAGAAAAAGTAAATTTTTTTTTATTTTTATTTTTTTTTTTTTGACAAAATGGCATGTCAATAATCTTACAGGAGTAGTGGTTCTTTTTTATTATGAAACAAGGAAAGAAACAAGGGTAATCTTTGCCACCATACTTTACTATATTATATCTACTTCAGTTCAGTCCTTGTTGCTCTTTGTGAGGATATATGTACAAATATTGATAAAATTCAGTGAAACTAAACTGCCACTTGTCCAACCCATGGGTATATTAACTTTTATGTGCACTGATGTTGTCAGTGCGTTAGAAATCCTCTCAGCTGGAATCCTAATGTTTTGAAAGTTGTTTTTCCTTGATCTCTTCAAACACACATCAACTGATGTAAATCGTGATGATTGTTAGGGATGACAAAAAAACTCGTGAAACCCGATACCCGCGGGACCCTGTCTCTAACGGGTCGGGGACTACCCATTTAATCGGGTATTCGGGTCGGGGACGAAGCTTTCTCCCCACCTGCTCCGTTTTTTTTTTTTTTAAGAATTCAATACTTTAAATAGAAAATTCAACGAAATTTCGTTAGTTCTAATAATAAATGGCAATTAAAATTATCTAAGAAATATGGCAAACAATAAAAACATTAGCTTATCAAAATATATTTGAATAATTTAACTTTTAAAAATAAATAAAAAATTAATAAATATATTATTGTCTCATTTTAATGAATGGGGGAAATAAAAAAAATTAAACGGGTAGTAAGGGCCCTCCCCGCCCTGCTTTAAAACCGGTAACGGGGAGGGAAATTACCTGGTGGGGCGGGGGGCAGGGGAGGTAGCCCCGACCCGTCCCATTGACATCCTATTGTCTTTGAAAATTTGTATATTATTATTTTATTGGGTAAAGTGAGATCTACTGTACTTGAGTTTGAGCACTGCCCTTTTATACATCTTCCTGTCTTCTTTTCTTTTTTTGGCTTAGTCAGGTCTATTGTAGTACACATGTAAAAGTTACGTTAATCATATAAAACTTAGTAAGTCACCATGCTAAATAGTTGTTGAAATTCTCTGTAATTTTGTATCCTTGGCGCTGTAGCTAATGTGTTAATCATCTTCCCTGGGGTTCGCAAGAATTAAACTCCCTTATCTTAATATCTATCATTTTATCCCTATGATTGCTGACATGCTATTTTACTAAGGAAAGGGATATCTCTTATTGTAGACAATCAATTCTTGCATTCCGAAGGCTGTTTTTATTATTTTTTAGGTGATAACAATAGGATTGTGTGTGTGGTTCATATACTTGATTGTTATGATATATATAGAGAAGTCAATGGTAGCTGGTTTTTACAACTGTTATCATTGTTGTTTTTACTATTTGCTATCTTTTTTCTTGTTCTCCTTGGCTACATTCAATGCAGCAGTAAGTTAATATTAGTTCTCAGAAATTACTAGAAATTTGTTTGTATTAGAGAAATTTCTTGTAATCCACAAAATATCTATTACTACGTTACTTGTGCTTGAGAGAACTTTTGAGCTTGATTATGTTACTTTCCATCAGTGTGCAAATTGGACAAAAAAGTATTCCTAACCTTTTTTACCATGTTAATTGTGCAGTGGGAAAACTATCGAGCTTGATGATGTTACATTTCATCAATGCGTAAATCTGACGAGATTCAATTCAGAAAAAACTGTCAGTTTTGTTCCTCCTGACGGTGAATTCGAATTAATGAAGTAAGTTGATTGTTCTTTTTCTTTCTTAATCAACAGTTGCGGGAAGGATTTTTTTTGTGGAAGGCAAGAAAAGTGAATATTTTGTCCAATGTAACAATTCTTATTTATTCAAATTTGTTTCTTTAAATTTGTCAGCATTAGCTACAAAAAAGAATACAATTTTAGATTTTTTCCGTGAGATTTATGTTATTAAGGCTGTTGCTCATTGTAATGATGCTTGGTCTCAATATCAAGGCCAAGAATGTTTAGGAAATGAATATGGAGTTTGGATTCCTTAATACATCACTTCTGATATCTAAAGTTTCTGCCTTGTAGAAGAATTTTATTTGTGCTCTTATGTAACCTTTTGCATGAATTTGAACCCTACAACAAATGGATATTGGTGATGACAAAACATGCCTCTACCATTTGCCAGTCATGTAACATTGTTTTCCATGATATTATGGCTCCTTCTACTATTTTGCATCTGAGATTCTGAATAGAACATAGTAAGAGCAGTGGAGAGGTAGAACAAAATTAATATAGTGTGGTGTAGTTAAATCCTGTTTTTGTCAATCACTTTTTCTGGTCGAAAAAATCGAGACTCAACTTAGCTGATAGTGTCTGAATCTGCACAGTGTGGAATCATATGTTAACGAAATTTTGTTTCTGTCACTTTGAGAAATTGTGAACAAATTTACTAATCTGCCTCATTCTTAGAAGAAGTGACACTGTTGCTTTTTGTTCAAAGATAGATCTCAATTGCTATTGTGATATTATGTTTCATTAGACCTGTGTAATTACTATGTTATGACATATTTAATATGTTACTGTTATGTGTCTTGGTGTTTGAATTGATGCTGTATGGACATGTTTATCTATTCTGCATGTCATTTTACATAAGTGCACTTCTACAACACCCTTCCTACAGGTATCGTATTACAGAAGGGGTGAATCTACCATTTAGGGTACTGCCAACTATCAAGGAATTGGGTAGAACTCGCATGGAAGTGAATGTTAAGGTTAGCCATCTTAATCTTTTGTGCATACTATTGTAAGCAACACAACATGTGTTTGAATTGGTCATGCGTCATTCAGGTGAAAAGTGTGTTTGGGGCAAAAATGTTTGCACTTGGCGTGGTTATCAAGATTCCAGTACCAAAACAAACAGCAAAAGCAAATTTTCAGGTGACATCTGGCCGAGCAAAGTACAATCCATCTATTGACTGTTTGGTCTGGAAGTAAGTGTTAGTTACATTATTTTTCGGCATTGCACATCTGAGGAGTTAGTTTCATTCCTGTGTGACATGTTCAATTATTGTCCTCTACAAAACACTGCACATGTATCATTTATATGTTTGTTTTCTGTCTAATTGAGCCATGCATGCTTGAAGCAAGTGTATCTACATTCATGATTTCTCATCCCCAGATTAATTTAATTAATCTTGTTCTCACGGAGCCGTTTAGGCAGGCACCGAGACTCCAACATCTTGTCATGTGCACAAATGCCTCACTTGATACTTTTTGCGTCCTGCGCTCTTGTGGTCCTGCTCAACGGCTGAATTTAATGGGAATGTTGTGTCGTAAAAGCAAATATCTTAGCTAATGACTTTAGGTGTCATGTTTCTGTTCTAAAAATATAAGAAATTTAAAACATTTCCTTACAATCGTACAATTAGACCATCGTCATGAAGGAACGTAATAGAGTATATCTTCTCATTATTCAGAAAAAAATATTAATGATGTCATGCATTTATACTCTACATGTAACAAAAGTTGATGCAGAGGTTTTTAATGATTCACATTTTGCTATACAGTTGCTTAAAAATCATATTCATGCTAGAGTACCAATCATTATGTGCAAATCTGGATGAAGCTATGCCATGACTGTTCGATTTTTGATATGTTACATACTTGAGTTTAACTATTTAAAATACATTTTGTTGTCATTGTTTTAGGATCTGTGTCAAAGGTCCTCAATTTGCCATTTTAATTCTGGCAGACTGGCATGGACCACTACGATCAAATGAAACGGAATATAGATATTAGAATATTCTGAAGTTCTTTTAAGTGTCAAGTCTTTTGTTGAAACTCTCGTTACATTCTCGTGACATCAAAAGCACTGGTCCCCCTCTCCCCAGGAAAACATATCCTCACCCTGCACCTCTGATCCAGAACTCTCTCCCATCTTCAACCACCACCTCCATTTTTAACCTGAATTCCTCTCACCATTCTCGGCCCCAAAAATAAATTGAGTAAAAAAAGGAAAAGGAAAAGTTAGAGCCTTCAGACCATCACTACCGTCTGTCCCTCGAAAAATACCAAAACCACCGTCATTAAATTGGGTCCATCCGTTCCCTAAAATTGGATAAAAGATTTTAAATTTTTATGTAATAATATGATAAATTTGGATTCTTTTTCTTTATTTTGTGTATGCATGTGATAGAAACAGAGGTGAAGATAGGTACCTTCCCATATATAAGCTGTGGGTAGAAGTGATGATCGTACACTGGCTTTGTAGTGGTGTTGCGTTGTGCACTATGGTGAAGTGTTAAGAGAGAGACATGGACAAAGAGGTGTGGCTGGGGATCAAATTAATTCTTTTCCAATTTTTAGAGTATTCGTATACATACGTAAGAATAATCTTGTTTTTAGGTGAATGGGTCAAAAAGAAAATCTTGGCCTGATTTTGGGAGGGTTCAACGTGTGTTGACAGGTGGACTGATTTTTGGAGCCAAGGCTCGCGGCTCGTGCACAGCCCATGCAAAAAATGTCTCGGGCTTTATGGCCCGAGCAGAGCCAAAGCTCGGATGAAAAACCGAGGCTTGGCTCGACAGCTGCATGTAGCAGCCTTTCGCAGGCAGCATTTTGCACACAAGCAAGCGAGATACCTGCTTGCGTGCAAAATGCAGCTACTGTAGCTGCCTTTTGCAGGCAGTTACAGTATCTGCCTGTAGAATCACAGGCCAAAAATGGCCTATGACACAGACCATTTTTGGTATGTCACACAAGCCTGCCTGGGGTGGCTTGTCAAGCCACACGGGCCGGCTCTGGCTTGGTCTCGGGCTGTTGCCCTAAAATGAGGCTCGGTGAGCACTAGCCGAGCTGATTTGGGCTTTTTTTGGGCCTAGCCGGATTAACATCCCTAGTTTAGACCCATTTATTCTATGGGTTGCTTCATCTATTTGCATCTTATTTATTTTATCTTTCTATACTGGCTTTGCAGGATAAGAAAATTTCCTGGACAAACTGAGCCAACATTGAGTGCTGAAGTGGAGTTAATTTCCACAATTACTGAGAAGAAGTCTTGGACTCGACCACCAATCCAGATGGAATTTCAGGTGCTCGATCATTTCATTTGCTAGTAAAATCTTAAAAGGTTTAAATCCACTTCATTGCCCCATTTTCAAAAGGAGAAAGTATCATGTTAAAAAGAAGGTTATAAAAGAGATCATTCACTTGGTTTTATGATTTTTTAACGAGGTCCACTGATGTTGTGTATCAATTATAACATCAAGAACGGATGAAAGAGTTCGGCAGATGATAAATATGACTCCCTTTTTGAAGTTTCACAATATCACTAGAAATATAATTTTTGTGTAGTTTTTCTCCTTACGAACACAATGACACCATTTTTGGAGCAGGTTCCTATGTTCACAGCATCTGGATTGCGTGTTCGTTTCCTCAAGGTATATATACCACGTATATTTTAGAGAAGATTATTTAGTACTTGCACACAATAGGAATGCAGCTTATCTTACGTTCTGTCTGTCTGCAGGTATGGGAAAAAAGTGGGTACAACACAGTTGAGTGGGTTCGTTACATTACAAAAGCTGGTTCATATGAGATTAGATGCTAGGATTAATATAGCAGCAGCTGCCGGATATCCCCAATGCCCTGTGGAGGGAGGAGATATCGGTTCATTTCTCCTCAAATTCAAAGCTGCTTCCCGTCCATATCCCATGTCATTCGAGGTAAATGCTATTCACAAGATAATTATAAAAAATTAAGTTTAGGTTGATATCTCTGGGAGTTGAGGTTTGAATTTTGATTCTTTTAGTAGCACTCCAAGAACGAGCATTTGATTAACATTCTGGTCCGTTACATTTTGCCACAGTTGACTTGTGGGTTTGATTTTACATGTCCCTGAGTGAAAATTTATGTAATTTGTTTGGAGTTGGAGATAATTTTTGTATGCAGGACTGAGAGTTTGGAACAGAGTAATGCTAATACGTAGTTGGTATTTAAGTGACATTGATATGTCATCTTAAATAAGACCCATATCCGAATAATGCTATTCTTAGTGAAGACTACCGACATTCACCCAAAGTGGTGATCCAATTCCTCCATGCTATGTACCATAACCGACCGTCCACTAATTTGACAAAGGACTTCTATCAAATTTTTCTCATTGATTTTACAATTCTCCATGCTCGATTTCCACCTTAGAGATTGTGACATCCACGTGCAGATAATATTACAAGGGCTAATAAGGTAAAGTAGCAACAAGTATTAAAATATAAACTCGAAAATTTTGAGGGTTGAAAAACAATTTTTTACGAATTTTTAAAAGTGTAAATATGTGAATACTACCTTTTTACTCATTGCACTACATTTTAATTTCATTCAAGGTCTCATGATTAACGTATTATGCACTTGGCCCTTGTTTGATTTAAATAAAAATTAGATTTTCAGTAAATTTTAATAAAAAAATAATTGAATTATGGTTAAAAACTTGTACATTTCATAAAATGTGTGATTAAATTAATTGTTAATTTTGACTTAAATTTTTATCAAAAATTTAATCCACATCAAATATGGGATTGTGTCCTTAGGTTTTTTGGTCGAATTTTTATATTTAAATTTTTCATTAATTAACATATCTCATTTTCACTAATGATGTTCACCCAAAAAGTCAGTTGAAAGAGTATAAAAGATTTAGACCCCGTTCGGTAGAAGATTAAAATTTAATTAAAATTGAAAATATAGTCGTTATTGGGTCTCACTCGTCTAATAAAAGTTAACAATAACGGCTAATTTTTTAATTTTAACCTGATTTTAATATCTACCGAACGGGGCCTTAATTTCTAATCATATTTTAAGAAAATAAAAAATACGAAGTGGGATGAATTTTTATTTTTTTTATTTTTTTCCCCTATTCCAAAGCATTGAAATGGAACGCTTTGGCAGAATAGGTAAAAATGTTCCATTTGAATGCATAAATAATTACAATAAGCAAGGCTTGAAGATCCTGAGTGCGGAAAATTAAGCCCATGTTTGAGCCTCATTATTCTCAAAATTAATTTTGTTAACACTCATTTCAACAACACATTCTTTCATAAAATAATTTTACACGCATATCCAATATTTTTTTCTTATTTTTCAATCATACATTCTCGGACTTTTTACTATTTCAAAATGCATTTTCTTGATAAAATGAAGCCCAAGGGCTAAAATTGGTAGTTCCAATAAATATGAAAATGAATTCAAAAAGTCATACATAGCCCAAATTTACTGCCATGAGATTTCTAGGTCACACGCCTACATTGATGTTGTCTAAAAATATAGTTGTCATATTCAATTCGAACACTGATCCGAACAATGCAGCGGGTCAACAAGTCAGTAGTTCAATCGGTGACCCAATGATTCAACCAGTGAGTCATCCTTGTCAAACATATATATATATATATATATATATATATATATATAAAAGCCACTAGCAACATTATTTTTTCATTTATACATTACTCATAACACAACAGAGTTACCCATTATTAGCCTAAA
>CAIGRS010193666.1:0-16918 GCA_903798395.1 Fraxinus floribunda | reverse complement strand
AACTTGTGACTATCAACAAGAACCTGAGCCATGTGCAAAAACATTATGTAACTTGTGTTGTGGCCATTTAAAAATAACATGAGACTAGTCATGTGCAATATATTCTGTGACCATTTGAAAATAACTCGTGACTATTAACAAAAATGTCTTATCATATTATCAATCATTATAAATAAACAATCATGCGTTGTCACTTATGACCTGGGCTGTGACTTCGGACTCGTGACTTGTGACTTGGGCTGTGACTATACAACAGGTAAGGTGTGTGACCATCAATTGTCGGAATAAATCGATGGCGAAATGTTCACCGGAATAGTCGCCGAAATCATAGCAGTCATCGAAGCAGCCGCTGGATACAACAGAAGAACAGTATAATATGATCACCACAGACTTTACTTCGGCGAACTGATTTAGTGCTCGAACAATATCACCAAAAAGATTGGAACAGAGACTGAAAACGAAGACAAACTCGAACGGTATGTAGATGAAATTCGTATGTAGAAATTGGAAAAAATCGAGATATATATAGACTTAGATCTTGTAACTTGCTATTCAATTCATGGCAATTACCACAGGAGTTTTGGAGTTTCAACAGTTTCAGAAAAATGAAAAGTCTATTGAAAAAATGTAGCAAAAAGTGGACACTCCTAAGGGGCCAATTTTGCTCCTTTCGGTTTGACCAGCACACAAGTTCAAGGTCCGAAACTCATTTCGGTCCATGATTTGCACCCCCTTGCGCCCGCACGTGGAGAGAGTCTCTATACTACACATGATTACACCATTCTAAAGTGTAATCCTTTATAAAGTTGTTTTAGTTTTAGTTTTTATCCACTTTCTATGTTGGTTTAACTTATTTTTTGTTTTCCCACCAACATAAACTCCTTTCACATGGCATACTTTGAACTTCAATTTCTNCTAAAGTGTAATCCTTTATAAAGTTGTTTTAGTTTTAGTTTTTATCCACTTTCTATGTTGGTTTAACTTATTTTTTGTTTTCCCACCAACATAAACTCCTTTCACATGGCATACTTTGAACTTCAATTTCTCATTCACCCGATCATCAATTTTGACAAGTAAATATATGATTTTGATGTACTCACGGAGGAGAATATAAATCAATCTTTAACTTCCAAAATAGCCAAATGGGTCTTACTCAAAAATCAAGTGAAAGTCAGCTATATACACTTATTTTTCCAACACATATATTATGTATACCAAGAATTTTTCAAATTTCTATTGTGTAAAACAAGCCTTAGAACTGTTTCTATAATCTTTGAAAGGATGTGAATGTCTATAATTATAGCTTGATGTAGCGGAAGGAACGAGGATAAAAGAACTAATCTAGAGAGATGCTAATTTACGACTACTCAAAACTTTGGAATAGATAATGCACTTTCATTGATAGTTTCTTGATATTGTCTATGTTCATTATTCGATTTTCCATTCAAAGAATTAGGAATCGACTTCAAAGTTTGGGATTGTTGATAGAGACAAGACAACTACAATAGAGAAAGGTGCTAGCACAAGATATGGATTGGCTACTACAACGATGTGATGACATGATGCCTCTGGAATTGGCAATGGAATAGGACTCTGTCATTGACAATAACCTTTTCATGTTTCTCAAACTTGTGAGTTGAATAGATAGCGATTCAAGTGACGATTATTACATACCACCCACTATCGATACACTGAGATAGATGAATATGTACAAGAGAAGTAGGTAGAGGAAGAGGTAGTGTCATCATTTCATTGCGACTTAAAAGAGCTGTAACAATAGATACTGGATTGGTCTGAGTATTTCAATGCTCGAAACCATCAATGTTACTTCAAATATTTTCATAAATGGAATTATACGATTACATGTAAGTTCTAGAATTAAACCTGAATCGTAACCATTGGTTCCGTTTCGGACTTAGTTTTACTTGTAACGTTTTTTTTTAAGAACATTGTGGATTGAAAATACAAAATATCTTTTCAATATCTAGTGAAAATAAAAGAAATAAAATATGCCGCCTAATACATATTTCAACACCTTCTTAGTCCACTATAAATATGTCACCAAATAGCATTCAATTCCGATTGTGACTCCATGTGGCGTCTCTAGAAGGGTTTGTAGGACTTGCGACGCATACAATGCAATGAAGAGTGACTGTAACAGAAGCGATATGATTCAAATGAATGAATCTGATTGATAGGACCTAGCAAACCTGCTACCTGCTACTTGTTGGGTCAGGGTCATTAGATCAGGGTAAATACATCTTAAAAAATAAAATCTTACAAAAAGACGTTCATTTGCAGAGCCGAGTTTCTATAGTCTCAATTCAAGAATCGAACATGGACCGATCAGTTCTCGATTCTGTTTTCTAATTTATTTTTTAGGAAACCATATTGAGACCTTTGATTCCGGTTTGGGAGGTTCAGTTCCAATTAAAATGCCCACACCTATATAACATATTCCAGTGGAAGGCCAAAGGTAAAATGGTGATGTTGGAAGAAAAAATACCATTGCAGCATTGGTAGCTAGTACTGAAATCCTATAAATCTAGGGTAATTTTGTCATAACGAAAAAGATAAGGACAAATATAAGCATCGAAATCTTGTAGAACATAAATTCTTTGAAAAATTTCTTGGTCAATTGCTATCCCAACTTCGAAGAATAGAAAACATTTATGGGGATTGGGTTGTCTTTGGTGAAGAGGTAATTGCGACTAGGGGTGGGTGTGGGTCGGGTCGGGTCGGGTCGGTTTTTGACTCAACCCAAACCCAACCCAACATTGTCAGTTTGTTCGAAATCCAACCCAACCCAACCCAATGATGTGTCACTTGTCACACAAAAAAACTACTCCAAAAATCCTCAGTCCATCTTGGTCCTCTGTTTGAAATAATGTCATGTTGCCATTTAAATTTCTCATTGCCTTTGTCTGTTACTAACAGGTAACAATGATTATGTGTCCAACTGCTTGGAAGTGCCAGTCTACTGGTATTAAATCCTAAGAACAGATACATCACAAAAATAAGTGTTGCTCTGTTCTTCTTTTTGTGGTGTAGGATGTGGCTTGTAAAATAGCCAGTGAAATACCCAAAGTTGGCAAGACTAGTATAAGAAATTTTTAGAAAGTCAAAATTGTGCTACCATACTTTTGCTTCTGCATTGTTTTACTGTGATGAGGCAACAGGAGATACTTAACTCTCAATAGAGACTACCCATTGCAGAATGATAGAATTCACTTCATTGGCTGCTCATCGTGAGGGCAATGGCCTGACAAATTACACCAGAGCAAGGAAGCATATATAACATTCTGGAGAATAGAACTAAAAAATCAACCATAGCAAACAAGAGCGCAATAAAATTACCAGCCATCTAATTCTGCAATGCTCTCTAAAAATAGCTAGCTTTGACTTAGAATCACAAAGTGGGTCCTTCATTCCCTGTTATAAAAAAATTACAATTTACATTTTGAAAGGATGAAATCCACACCGATAAAAGTCCTTGACTGATTATAAATATTACCATAGCAAGCATATATTTTATCCCATAACAAATCACTGCTTTCCACTCTATCGACTTGACAAAATTGGTGCAATGGTAATATTTTCGCAAGGAAGAGAAGGGCAGAAAACAAAAGCAAACAAACTGTCCCTATTCGGCTATTCCACACTCTCCCACTTCCATCTTCTCCAACCATCTCCACCCCCATCCCAAAGCCAGATCAAACCTACCATTCACCGTCGCCTATAGCAGCCGCACAATCACTCGCCATCATCTACCCACCAGGAAAAAACCACTAAAATATTAACAAAGGCACTACCTTTACACCCCTACTTCGAACCCCTAAGTTAACTTAAGAATTTCTCTGCATTTGCAAACTCACCTTGAAGATCTCGATGAAGAGAGAGGTCGTCCCGAAGAGAGGCGAAGAGAAGTCGGCGTCTAGAGAGGCGAGAGTAAAAATGGAATGACCTAGGTTTTACTTTTACCGTTTTAGACTTTTAGTTAACAAATTTTTTATTTCTTTTTAAATTGGCGGGTCGGGTTGGGCGGTCTAACCCGCAACCCGACCCAATTAACCTTGCCAACCGATCGAACCGATAAAAAAATGGCAAAAAATCGACCCAACCCGCTCGAGTTGGGTCGGTTCGGGCGGGTTGGTCGGGTGCGGGCAAGTTTTGCCCACCCCTAATTGCGACACTTTATTGTGACTTTCAGGTGACTTACATTTTTAGGGTAAAATACAGTCAAATCACTAATTTGTCTCCAAGTTGAATGAAAGTCAACTGCAATTTAAGACTATGTTTGTTTCCCATTTTAATGAAAATTTGTACCGTTGCAATGGGAAGTAGTCCCTTTTGTTGACTAGTATGTTTCACAGATGGTTAAAAAAACCCATTCTTCTATTAAATTAATGGGAAACAAATGGGTCCTAAATGTCAAAATTGATGATTTTTGTCGTGTGAGGACAAAATTCACATATTCAAATAGATTAGGGATCCAAAACCTTACTTTTGAAAGTTAATGATTTATAACTATATGACTTGAAAGATTGGGGAGTCTAACGTTAATTTACCCTTAACGAAATAATTACTAGTTATTGCAGAATGGGTTTTATTGGAACTAATAAAATTTAATCAAGAGTTCTTCAATGTCGTCACTTTTAGGTATTTGACTTTCGAATCAACAATGTGTATATCAAATGTTTAATTTCATAAGCGTTCCATTCGATACATCACATGCATGATGAAGTAGAAGTTTTCAAGAACTCTATTTATTCTAGGATTTTGCTACTTGTACATAAAAAAATGTACATAAAAGATTACATAATATGATGTGGTGGAGAATGATTTGATGAAAAAATTAATCGTGTTTTAAACTAACAAATGATAGAATGACATGTGGCATTATGTAACCTATTATATAATCATTGATGTATATGTAACAAGATCCCTTATTCTAACATTACATAAGAGACTCACAATGCGCTACTTCATCCTATATGTGATAAAACAGAAATTTTCGAGAACTCTAATTCGTTCAACCTTTCATTATCTAAAATTATGTTTATCTCTTTTATCAATGTGTATACTTTGAGCCCTTGTTTGGTGCCCTTAAAATTTAAAAATATAATTTTTAATAGTATTTTTTGGAGAATGTATTGTTAAAAAATAAATAAAAATTTTTAATTTATATTTAAAATATTTTATTGTATAAATATATGATTAAAAATAAGTATGAAAAATAAATTAAAATAAAGTAAAAAGAATCAAACGGGCTGAATTTGACATGTTCCATTCTTATTTCTTACATTAAAAGATAAATCAAAAACAATAATTTTAGAGCTTGTTTGGTAGGGATTTTTTGGAGGAAGAATTGATTTTGAATAGTGATATGATGGGAAATGTGTGGTTGAAAAAGAAGAAAAAATTATTGATGTGACGGAAAATATTATTTTATTGAATAATGTGTGGTTGAAAATGAAAATTGATTTACTGTAAAATTGGAGAATCAAGAACAAACAGACCCTTAATAACATAACCGTTAATCCGTAATACCTAACGATCACTTTTCCGGATTTCAAGGCCCATTGTCAAATCCACTTCATAACCCCAGGATTCCGGTTTCCCGCTCTTTCGGCCTCTATTCAAAATTTTCGGACCTAACTCTTAAAACCCCGTAGATGATAAAGGAAGTAAAACCCTTCTACCGCAAAAACTCCCAAAAAGGCAGAAACCCTCCCTCTCTCTCCAGAAAACACACAGATCTACATTCTACACACACAAATTGCCACAATTGGCCTTGTTCGACTGCCTTGCTTCTTAACATCAAGGAATTCCCACCTCTTCCTCGAGCAGGTGGAGACAAGGAGGGTCAAAAACCTCTTGCAAAGTTTAACAAGCCAACTTTATCTTGGGAAATAAATCTTAATTTGTTGTGAAAACATCTCTATTCGATGCCGAGTAAGAGGAAGGCCACAACACTGGTCAAGGATGAGGCGGCAGAGGAGAAGAAGAGTGTCAAAAGACAAGCCTCGGGCATGGTGGAGGGTTCGGAATCTGGATCTGGTTATGGATGCGGTTCGGATATGAATTTTGCTGAAGAAGAAGTTAAGATGGTTTCGGAGAATGAGACAACGAATACATTGCCTGCTTTTAACAAGAACAAGAATCCGAGGAGTAAGAAACGGAAAGAGGAGGAAGGGGAGTGCCGGTTCATTGGCGATCCGGTTCCCAAGGAAGAAGCGGCCCAGCGCTGGCCTCAACGCTACCTGTCCAAGGTAACAAGCTTTATATTGTGTGCATATTGCCTGTATTTATGTGGAAAAATGTAGCCAATAGTAAAATAGTATATATTTATGAAAGATCAATACTTCATTAGCGCACAAGTTAGATAGTCAACACAACTCGCCATGTCAATGGTTGTAAATAAAATGAACATAAAAATTCGAACTAACAAATGATGCACAATACAGAAGTGGATCGAGGTAAGTGTTTGGCTCATTATTTTAAGAAAACTCAGTCTGCCTTGTTATCCAATGTTTCTCAACAATTATCTCTAAAGTTACACTAAGAAGTTCTCGTGGTAGCTACTCTACAGTTATGATGTAATCACTATCTATGAAATGTACATATTATTATGATAATAGAATGTTATTTAGGGAAAAATGCACAATGCTGAAAGAGAGGAGTATTTTAACTATTAAAAAGTTGAGTGTCAAAAGACATAATTATTATTTTTAAAATGTGTTATTTCGTTAGGACATGTCTATTTAACATAGAAAACTGTCTCTAGGAACATTTAGTGTGTGTTTGATGATATTTTGAGGAAAGAATGTATTTTAAATAGTGATATGATGAGAAATATGTGATTGAAAAGTAAGGAAAAGTTATTGATATGATGAAAAATATTATTTTATTGAAGAATTTGTGGTTGAAAATGAGTTTTGAAATAATGTATATCAAATCGGGCCTAAAACCTTTATGCTACATGTGTTATTCATCCAAAAAATAGAATTTAACAACCTACGACCTTGGTCACAACTAAATTGGTTTTTGCACTCCATTCAAATTTTACTCAAAATTGGTCCTTCACCAACTTATTAAACATTATTTTCAACAATTTCCGACATGGATGGACATTAATTGAATAAAACCAAATGATTATATATATGCTAAAAGAAAAAAATGGATATGGCAGCTGTATAAGTTGTTTGTGGATTTGAAACTTTCCTCACCTGACAGTAAGGGTATCTCCAATGTGGGGCCAAATATGGTGTAAAACCCACTCCAATGATACCCCAAATATGGCGCAAAATTTGGCCCATTTTTCCACTTTACAACAAATGTTTATTCCATCTATATCCCTGTTTTATATTTTAGAATTAATAGTTTTGAATTAATTTTTAATTGTTTTAATGTGATGGTTATTTTTAATTAACATTTATTTTCAAATTCTAAATCAATTAATAAGTAATAATTATACATGATTTTTCTTTTGTGTTTAATGTAACTTTTTTAGGGCTTGTTTGAGCCCCATTTTTGTTAAGAAAATGCATTTTGGAATATTGTATTGATGGGAAATGTGTGGTCAAAAAATAAGAAAAAATTATAATTTTGTGTGTAATATTATTTTATTGAAAAATGTATAGTTGGAATGGGTCAAAACGCTATTCAAGAATGCATTTTTTTTTCCCAAAAAATGGGACTCAAACAAGGGCTTAATTGCGATATTAGGTTTAATGTTTTTTTTCAATTTATTAATAAATGCAATATTTTAGTTCATTACATTTTATTTTTAATTTAACGATTTTTGTAATAAAATAATTTGTAATTAAATAATTCAAAATAAAATTTGGGATGTGTTTGAGTCACATTATTTTGGAAGAATGTATTCTGGAATAGTAGATTGATGGAGAACTTGTGGTTGAAAAAGAATGAAAAGTTATTGATGTGATGGAAAATAGTATTTTATGGAAGAATGTGTGGTTGAAAATGAATAAAAGAATAATAATGTAAATAATGTGTACCAAACAGATGTTTGGTGTAAAACCATCTCCAATAAAAGTTGGTAAACCATTTGAGAGGTGTTTTGTGTAAAATTTGTTTAATCATTGGAGATGTTACACCAAATTTGATGTAAAATTACACCAAATTTGGTGTTTCTCATTGGAGATGGTCCAAGGATGTGTTTAAGTCCCATTTTCTGAAAGAATGGATTATGTAATAATGATTATTTGGAGAATGTGTGATTAAAAAGTAGGAAGAAGTTTTAGGTGTACTTGTAAAATTATAATATTAGAAGAATGTTTGGTTGAAAATGCGTTTGGGGAAAAATGAGTTTCTATATAATTGGGCTCAAACGGAGTCTTAATGATTATTGACACTAAATGATTTTGCTTATCTTTTTTGACAGTAATTAGTTTTTACACTTTCCATCACAATCCATGTGTTATTATATTTTTTTTTTAACACAATCCATGTGTTATTATGTATTGTGTAAAATGCATACATGGACATTTACACTTAGAATTATGCCATAGTGGACTAATGCATGCCAATGTTTTGGATACAGACAAAGACCAAACGAGCTGGTGAATCTATTAGTTCGAAGAGGTAATTTTGCAATTCTTTGTACTATTTTTGTATGGTTCAAGCAACACTTAAGTTAGTACGAATGTTTTGATTTGCGGTAGCCTCTAGATATTACAACTTTACTTCATTGGTCGTTTTAGCTTATTTATTTTACGGTGATTTTGATTGGATTAGTACGGATGACTCAGAAGAAATCACTCAGGCTAGATGCCACTTCATCCAAGCGGAAGTGGATGGGATGGTTTTCAATCTTGAAGATGATGCTTATGTGAAGGTGAACCTTACATTTGAGATTAGTGAAAATATTTTGTTGACCGTTCTGGTTATGTATGTATCTATCATGTACATGTTTAAACTAAGTATCACTTTTTTAGCCCTTGGCAATGTTTGAAAGGGCTCAATTCGGCATAGGGGCAATTCACCTTTATGGCAAATGCGTGAAGACAAACCAGTTTAATCTACAATAATTTAGGGCCCACTTGGCGTGGCTTTTCAAAATAAGAATCTACTTTTAGTAGTATTTAAATAATTTTTCAAAAGTACTTTGCCTGATTAAAAAAGTTTTTAAAGGAATTTGATTTAATGTAACTTTATCAGGAAGCTCTTCTACAAAAATAAAAAATTAAAAAATAGTAGAAGCTATCCCAAACAAGCATATCAACTTACTAAAATATGATCATAATAAACCTAAAATCAATTTAAAAAATCCATAACAAAACAAATTGATCAGAGTAAAAGTTTAGCTTGCAAACAAACATAAAGTAGACCAGTAAAGTAACAAATTATAAGTTCTTGAAATAGTAATCGTGTGACAAAATTGTAACCTGCCAATCAAAAACAACACATAATTCTTCTATATCATCACTACTAACTGGATCTTAAAGAGAATGTTAACTTTATTTGATTGTCTATCATCCTTGTCGTTAATTTTAATTTCTTGTCATTCGTTGCCGTCATTATCCACTAATGGCTTAGCCTTGAGGAGTAAGCTTCACAAATGGCACTTCAGGGGTTTAATGAAAGTTTCACGCAAGGCGGAAATCAAGATGCAACACTGAATATATTTTCTAAACAATGTCCGTTGGCCAAAGCTTAGCGTTGCGCCTGTTTCAAACACTTTTGAGGCGTAAATACAACTAAGGAAATAACTTTAAAAATATTCGAGAATAAGTTGTGCTGATAATTTGCCATAGGATCAAATCCTCTAAGAATTCTTGGCAAGTGTTGTAGTACATGTTTAATATCCATTGAACCACTTTGCTCAAAAATTTAAGCCGATAGTGAGTGGAAAAGGTTGTTCATTTATCCTTAGTCGTAGGCAAGCCTCGTCACGTGTCGCCAAAGGCTTGACAGTACTTAAATTTTATAAATGGGTGGTGAAGAGAGTTGAATCCATATATATACTGTGTTTGATTCCATGTTGAATGACTTCATCTACAAGTCTAGGATGGATTTATTTTTATTAATTTAAGTTTTTAAGATGAGTTGGTTCAACTTGCAGTGCAAAAGATTGTCCTAAATTGCTTCTTTTTTTTTTTTTTGAGTGATACACAAGCAATTATTGTGAATTGTCACAAAGGTTTGAAAATCTTACTGAAGTAGAGAACTGCTGGTTATCTGCTTCTTTGTTGCACAAACCAGAAGAGATATCCTGATTCAATTGAAGATCTTTCTTTCCAATCAGTATGTTCTATTTCTTTAGGTTTTGGTTTGAGCAATGATTGACCATCAACAAATTAAGCCATTTTCCCAATAAGCGTTTCACAACAATTTGAATACCTATGAATGGATGCATACTCACTTTACTGTGAGTTTACAACAATAAAATAAGTAATGGTAAATGCTTTCAATTACCGGAGCATGGATTTATTTATTTTTGATGAATTCTTGTTTTACCTTCACTTCTGTATTCTCTTTTGAATTATAAACAAGCATATCTTGGGTTGGCATTATTGTACTATAAAAACTAAGTCTTCACAAAGTGGTTGACAATATCTTGGGAGTTGTATAATAACTTTTGTCAAATAGATATAACATACAACCTATAACCTCGGCCTAACCAACCATCTGTTTTTTAGGCTGAGGATGGGCAAGATAATTTCATTTGTAAGATCGTCGAGATTTTTGAAGCAGTTGATGGCTCACCTAATTTTACTGCTCAATGGTATTACAGGGCAAAGGATACGGTAAGATATTGTAGAAAATCTTTAGAAGCTTGTCTGACTTTTGTTATTCACTGCTGATCTGACATTCAGTTCTTTGTTCCTTTTGTCAGGTCATAGGATGTTGTCATAACCTTATTGATGACAAACGCGTATTCTTTTCTGAAATCAAGGATGACAATCCTCTTGATTGCCTCGTGAAAAAACTTAAAATTGTACTTCTACCATTAAAAGTATGCTTATCATAAATGCTACCGACAATTTTTAGTCTTTATTTACAAATATAACACATCTTACTGATTTTCAGGGGAAATTGGATATCAAGGAAAGGGTTAGATTGAAGTGTGACTATTACTATGATCAGATGTACTTGCTGCCGTATTGTTCTTTTGTAGGATTAGGACCTGGTATGTTTTTCCAAGTAGAATATTTCCCTAGTTTCAATTTATTTTTGTGCAATTTCATCTTAAGATTTTGGTTGCAATTATTTTTAACTCTGTAATTCTTGTTCTTCAGACAGTACTGCGACTACCTGTGAATCCGGTTCCACCATTTCCAGTGATGCTGATGTTTCTGGAACAGCAAATTGTTGTGATAGTTCTGAAGTAGAAAAGTCTAGCAGTGAGAGAACACTTCTAGACTTGTATGCTGGTTGTGGTGCTATGTCTACAGGGCTTTGCCTTGGTGCCAATAGCTGTGGTGTGAAGCTCGTCACTGTACGTTTTTTAGCATCTTTTCTCCTCTTTTTAAATTTTCTTGTCTCTTTGATGTGATCTCTCTTTGATATTCAAAAAGATATTTCCTTTACATTTTAACATCTTTTTTCATTATGAACGTAGAAATGGGCTGTTGATATTAACAAATTTGCGTGTGAAAGCCTGAAGCTAAATCATCCAGAGACAGAGGTACATCTCATTACAGACAATATTCCTTCTGTTATGTTGTCTTGTTCAGTAATTGCATTTGTGGATGCGTAACTTGCTAATTCAGGTGAGAAATGAATCTGCGGAGGATTTCTTATGCCTGCTAAAGGAATGGGATAAACTTTGTGCCTCCTATTTATCGACTACTGAAAGCAATGGTTCAACACAAAAAGAGGATGAAGGTGACAATGATACTAAAGAAGATGGGAATGATGGAGATGATGGTGAAATCTATGAAGTAGAAGAAATTTTGACAATCTGTTATGGCGATCCAAATGAAATTAAAAAGCCTGCATTGTACTTCAAGGTACCTCAATCAACATTTGGGAAAACTTTAAACAAGGGAAAATATTCATTGAGAATTTGGTTGACTAACTAGTAAAAGCCTAGCATGTTAGAGAGGAGGCAAATTTATTTATTTAAATATCGTATTCAACATGGATTCTCATGTGCAAACCAATTTCCCTTTTAATTAAAGGTTTGACAAGTGCATATCTTTAAAATGAGTGGCAACAAGATTAGAACTTAAGATCTGTCATCAAGTCAAACCCCTCCTTATCTAGAAGTTTAAGCACATGTTGAGGGAACATATTTATTTGTTTAAATTTTGACTTAAGTGAAATTATAGATCAGGGAGAGCGTAGGTATTTATTTATTTATTTAAATTTTGACTTGAGCGAAATTATATGCTAGTAAACCTTTTCATGCACGGATCCAACTACTAAACTCCCATTAGCAATTAAATTTGGAGTAAGTTACACGAATCCTATTTTTTGACTTTTGGTGCATTATTGTATCTGGAGATGCCTTCATGTAGTGATATAAATAGATTTTTTTTTTCTCACATAATCAAGTGCTATTTTTTAAGATTCAATCTTAAATTATATCATCACTGGCAAAGATGCAACTTTTCTATTGTTCTTATTTTGCCATACCTTTTCAATTTTGTCCAGATTCGATGGAAAGGATATGGACCTGATGAAGACACATGGGAGCCATTAGATGGTTTGAGGTTAGGAAATAAAAATTGTGTAAGTAAGCCGATCTTATTATTGAGTATGCTAACGCTAAATGCCAACCTACTAGTGGGTGCGAAGATAAGCTCAAGGAATTTGTCACAAAAGGCTACAAATCAAAGATCTTGCCTTTGCCGGTAAGCTTTTGTTGTGTACATCAGCATTTATAATTCAATTATGTTTACTTTGAATTAACAGTTTTGTATGTTATGCCAAGCAGGAGACAGTTGATGTTATATGTGGAGGTCCTCCATGCCAAGGGGTTAGTGGATTCAACCGCTTCAGGAATCGTGAAAACCCTTTAAAGGATGAGAAGAACAAACAGCTTATTGTATTCATGGATATAGTAGCCTTCTTGAAGCCAAGGTTTGTGCTGATGGAAAATGTGGTTGACATAGTTAAGTTTTCTGGTGGGTTTCTTGGAAGATATGCTCTTGGTCGACTCGTTGGCTTGGATTATCAAGCAAGAATGGGAATTATGGCAGCTGGTGCTTATGGGCTCCCGCAATTCCGCTTGCGTGTCTTCATGTGGGCCGCCCTTACAAATGAGGTAATATTGTCTATTGTTGAATAAGGGACAGAAAATGGCTTGACTTTGCCTGTCGAATTGAGGCCATGTATTGGTTCGTGAGCTGTCTAGGGCTGGCTCTGCTTTGGGTTAAAATAATCATAATAGTTTCGAAATAAAACTATTTTGTGGCTTTAAGTCTATCTCAATGTGAGCTAAAACATGTCTCTTTTGGAAATTGTGACTTGGTGTTATACCTTTGACCTAATTTCAAGGCTAAAGACTTCATTTAGAGCATGATAATTTAACATTGAATCAGATTATTAATAATCTAATTTTTCTCTTTCTAGATTTTGTGAAGATGGTAACTATCCTTCAAACTCGAGATTACTTACTAAACCTATATTATTATCGTTGCCACCGAAGCGCTCAAGGGATTCAACAATATAATTTTAAAAATATTAAAATAAATAATATATAAATTATGGCCTGACTTTTTAAGAAAATCCTTTTTGATCTAATTAATGATCATTATATCTTAAAATCATGATTTTGCTTAATTTTTTAAACAATGCTTTTAGATGAGGTTGCTCAACACTGTATTAAAGCAGATGAAGGTCTTGAGATCAAGTATAGTCGATTTCAATTTAAGAAAAGTATGTTTAAATAAATAAACATGTTCATTCTCTAACAACTTTAGCTTTTATCGTTAATGATTTTAGCCTTCAATAGTAGTTGACATCTGTTTTTCCTTCTGCTGTCTCTTTCTGATTTCTAATCTTTACAAAACAGAAGTTGCCCATGTACCCATTACCTACACATGATGTTGTTACCAGGGGTGGCAGTCCAACAGAATTTGAGGTAAACCATGCCTGTTCTTTTCCCTTGTGGTCTTGTGGAAATGTTGTTGTAAACAATTGCTAATGAATGCAGATGAATGTGGTTGCGTATGACGGAAGCAATAATGTTGAACTCGAGAAGAAACTTTTTCTTGGAGATGCCATTTCAGATCTCCCTCCGGTATGTAGAATTCATATTTCGACCAGTCATACTTTGTTTATATCACTTTACAAACTTTTCTTCTCTTAACCTATTTTGCAGGTGGACAACGATGAGCAACGTGATATAATGCCTTATGGTTCAGAGCCTAAAACTGAATTTCAGCGTTTCATTAGATTAAGGAAGGATGGTGAGCTGATAGTTTCTTCTAACAACTAATTGTGTTTGTTAATTAAACTGATATCCAAGGTTTAGTTGAATATCGAGTTCAGTACGTTTAGCAATTTATTATGCCTTTGACCACAACCTAGCCGTTGCACAAGTTGAAGTTCTTTTCCATCATAACGCAGAGATGCCAGGCTGCTTGAAGTTCGACTTGGAACTCTCACCACATGAATTATATGATCACCAACCCTTGCAATTAAATGTAGATGATTATCAGCGTGTATGTCAAATTCCAAAGAAGAAGGTATCCTTATATTTTCTGCAACTTAAATTTATTTATACTAAGAGTGTAATTTCCTTTGCCTCGATTTGCTAAGCTCCTCTTTCATGGTGATAGGGTGCAAATTTTAGGGATCTGCCTGGGGTACGAGTTCGTCCAGACAACAAAGTCGAATGGGATCCAGATGTAGAAAGAGTAAAGTTGGCTTCAGGGAAGCCTTTGGTATGAGGACTTGTTCTGCAGTTCTATTACGTTATTCTTTTGTATGAAGTATGGATAATCTTCCTAGAGCGACATGGATTCAACATCTATCAGACTGCAGTTTTTATGTTCTTTTAAATTCTCACACTCCCAATGTTTCCTCGTGCTTGCTGTGATGAAAAGTTATGCATCAGCGTTTTATAGATTCTTTATCCATTCATAAACTGATTTGGTCTTGAAATTGACAGGTTCCTGATTATGCAATGAGTTTCATGGGTGGTAGTTCAATCAAGTAAATCATTTTTTGCATTTGAGACTAATAATGTTGGTTTTCAGTTGATCACTGTTTACTAATTGTGTGAATTCTTGTAGGCCATTTGGTCGGCTTTGGTGGGACGAGACTGTTCCGACTGTTGTAACACGGGCAGAACCTCATAACCAGGTAGTTTTATAGTTGTGCTGTGAAGTTAATGCATGTTGTACAACTATCAATAAATTAGATGTTTTGTAATATCGTAATCTTATTCCTCTGCATTTCTCAGATTATATTACATCCAACTCAAGATAGAGTTCTTACTATTCGTGAAAATGCTCGACTCCAGGGCTTTCCAGATTATTATAAACTTGTTGGCCCTATAAAAGAAAGGTAACTCGTTGACTATATCCCCTCACATTCTTATTGGATTTTCTGGGACTGGATCTCTATTGGGATTCAAGTGCAACAGAAATTGAAAGTTAATGCTAACAAATTCCAAAACTTTATTGGCCGTTGACTGACCTTTTTATTGTCTCTTAATTATATATATACACATTAGATACATTCAAGTTGGGAATGCAGTTGCTGTGCCAGTTGCCCGTGCATTAGGTCATTCATTGGCTTTGGCATTAAAAGGGTTCTCAGAAAATGAGCCCTTATTTACTCTGCCAAAGGAATTTCTAAGAAATTCAGACGTTCCTGCCCCAGAAATTTTATAGTCTGGGTTCATTTTTATGACTTATATTTATGGATCCCATTATTTTGATAATTATGTTTCTGAGTTATGAATTCTGTGTCGTGAACTATTCATAGACGTATACGACTCTTTGCATTTGAGCTATCATGTACACTAGTATTATTTCGAATTCAACATTTTAAATGTAAGTGTAATCTATCATTCTGTTGTCTAATTTTTGTTTACCTTTTATATTATTTTAGTAAGTGTAGTTGGAAAAGAATTTTGCCATCCATATTGATTTCTTTAAAGACTAGTTAGATACCTATCAAGCAATTTTTTACATCAAATTGTTTGAGATAAGTTTTTTTATTACAGCTCTTGGGCTAAAATAATGATTCTATATTGCATTTTTTCTGGCTGTAATTCATACGTTCATTTCCTCTCAAATGCAACACAGCCCCAATCATTACCACCATCAATCTCAGCCAAAACAAAGAAAGCAAAATGCTTGACGAACACAACTTTCTTGAATCAATAATTGTCCTACTTATCCGTCCTCCATTTCTCTGGACCAAGGACGTGAAAGAATTAATGAATGGAAATATGAGTTGAATTATGTTATTGTTTTTTTAGCTTTCTAGAATAGTGATATAGTATTGCTTTCTAGACACATTGGTATTGGATGTATGTTTGGTGTGGCCAAGCCAAATTTACATCGTGTTTTCTTTTGTACATAAATGAACGTACATTTGAGTTTGAGGCAGCTTTTAAAAGGTTAAAAACTTGGAACTTGCTGATAGGATAGGAGATGAACAAAAATCAAGTCTAGTAATTGATAACTTTGTTAATGTAATGCAAGGAGTTGTAGCAAACCGAATACAGGATGAGACTCGTCTTGAACGAGTTTGATGGGCAATTCTTCATTATCAATCTTCCGACAATCCATGGAAAAGACCTTCATGTGGAACTATTTTTGGTTTTAAATTCCCTTCGGTTTTTCGTTGTGTGCTTACGTTTTTATTTTTCTTCAACCCTATTTCATGAAATGCGACAAGACATGATAAGTTTGGATTGCTTTGCCATGAATAGACCACCCAAGTTCAGGTCCATAAACAGTGAGCTTTGGTCAGGAGGCTTCAAGGT
>CAIGRS010193618.1:0-18055 GCA_903798395.1 Fraxinus floribunda | reverse complement strand
GCATAAGTAGATTCCCAACAGATCTACCAATAGCAGCAAACATGGTGGGAGAAATTTTACAAGGAAAACAAAAAGATAATTAGTTTTCAATCATACAGACTAGATTTTTGAATTCTGACAGGGATGAGGATAGTGCATTACGAGTGTTAAAGTTAATATTGCATAATATTTTATAAAACTTTAAATCTCAAAAACTTGAAAACTCTTTCCATATTGTCAAGATCCTCTAGTTAAATCACCAGATAATTATAAAGTGCGGAACATACCTTAATTTATTGGGAATGATTCTTTTATACCGGATCTTAATTTTGAATTTTGAATTGTGTATTCTTGATTACAACTTCTTGATCTTCATTGCTAATTATTGATTGTGGGTTTTGGATCTTTCTCTTGAATATGTTTTCTCTTGTTCTTCTTGTGCTGGTGGAATGACACATAGAATAAGAATCACATATGAATTGGGGACCACAATCCTATTTATAGTTTCCATATGTATTTCAACTCATTATGAAAATCCAACCCTAATGAATCCATTTTCTACATATATGTAGGTCCACACTTTATTTAGATACTCAAAGCTCATAGTTTTAATTCTTTATTAGATCATTTTAAACAAGTTTAACATTAAGATATCCTTTATACACAATTAATTGGATAAAAGCGGTCTTCGTTACAAGTATTATAACTAAACCCATCAATGGTCATATATATCAATACAATCAACTGACATAGATCAAGTATAAATGTGTAGCATGAATATTATATGTAATATGATCCAAACATGACTATTTTCAACTGGATCTACTTTATTCTTTAATGAGATCAAACGAAAACTTTGATCAAGGTGAAACTGAATAGAATACTTTAATTCTGAAATAAAATGAATATCCATAGATAAAATTATATGTCTAAGACAGACAATGTTCAAATAAAACTCCTACTAAACTAGCATAACATCAAAAGATGCAATATTTATATGAGCATTATGCTTATAAAAGACCTTAGGTGATAGCCATTTAGTAAATGGATCCATAATCATAGAGTTTGTCCCAACATACCCTATAGTAACTGATCACTATGAACTTTCTCCTTAACTTAGTGTCTGTAAACTTTGACATCATCAAGCTAATGTTGGAATACAAGACTCACAGAATAACTTAAGTGGTCTTTCAGTTCCATCCAAAATATGTATCCTAATGACAAAGTTCAACATTCATATTACATGATCAGAATTATAATATCCACTTATCTCTAATTGGTGTGATTTCTTATATGTGATAATATAATCCTTAGTTCTCTATAGATACCAAATAACCTAATTGGCTGCTTTCCAAATATCCATCCTAGAGTCACTTAAGCATCTATCCAACATTCTAATAATGAATGGTATAGCCGGATGTGTGCAAACCTACCAAAGTCTATATTAAACTCTCACTTACTGAAGCACAAGAAATTTTCTGTAGTTCATTTTCATTAATTTTATCTTTAGGTCACCCGATTTACATTCATGTATCTTAAATCTCTTAAGAACCTTATTAATATAGCTCTTTTGCGATAATCTAAAAATACTCTAAGAACGATCCCAGTGTATATGTATCCCTAACACAAAAGAGGCGTCACCAAGATCTTTCATTTCAAAATTTCATGATAAAAATCTCTTGATTTCGTGCACTAAACCTATATCATTGTAGGCAAATAGTATGTTATCGATATACAATACCAAAAAAATATACTTAATCCCACTAAACTTATGATATACACAACCATCAACTGCATTTATCTTAAAATCAAACGAAATGATCACTTGATAAAACTTGTGATACCATTGACGGGAAGCTTGTTTAAGCCCATTGATGAATTTCTTTAGTTTGTAAAACATCTAATGTAGCTCAAGATCAAGATGTGTCACAAATGTAATAATAGTCTTAAAAGAGTCTTTCTTAGAAACCAGAGATAAAGTTTCTTTAAAGTTAATGCGTTCCTTTTGAGTAAAGTCCTATGCAAAAAAAATGAGCCTTATTTCTCTCCTGATCACCCTTTGAATCTCTATTGCTTTTAAATATCTATTTACAATCAATGGGCTTCACACCTTCAAGCAATGGGATGAGTTCCTAAACGTTATTATCTTTCATGGATTTTATCTCTTTATTCATGATATCAACCTACTCTTGAGAATTACTCATTTGTATTGCTTGATGAAAGTTGATTGGATCCTTTTCCACCAACCCAATGTCATCATTATTTTCTTGGATAAAGATTATAAAGTCATTCAAAATTGTATTTTCCCTTTTCCCTAGGGGATCACCTTAATGTTATTTGTTCTTGAGGTTGTTGAGTTTGTTCTTTTGAAACAATATCTTGATTTTGTATAGGGGATTTTGTAATATGTCTTGATCCGAAATTGCTTCTTAAACAAGATTTGAGTAAGAATTTGTGCATGGTCCCGATCATTGTCAATTGCAACAGAAAGGATACTTAATTACATATTCATCTTTTAAGACAAAATCCTTAACCTTATAATTTTAACTCTCCCCGCAAACTCCACATCCTCAAAAAATCGGGCATTTCCCATTTTGAAGTTTGACCAGATAGTAGGATCTTAAAAAATAGTAACCCTTTAACATTTGTTTTACTTGGAAATTTATTGAGAATTTAACCTACAGTCTTTAGTGTTTCTTCCTAGAGAGATTTTCGTAAGGTGAAATGACTAATCATATTCCTTACCATGTCCTCAAGTGTTCTATATCATCTCTCAGTTACATCATTCATGCTAGGTAATCCTAGCATGGTGTACTATGGGATGATTGAACATTCCTTTTGAAATTTAGCAAACGGCCATAGATGTTATTTTTGTGATCCGTTATATCTTCCATAGTGCTCACCACCACGGTTAGATTTAACGTTTTTTATTCTTCTGCTGAGGTAATTCTCAATCTCAACCTTGTATGCCTTGAACATTCCTGTGATTGGGATTTCTTATGGATAAGATATATGTAGCCATAGCTAGAAAAGTTCGCCTATGAATATAATAAATTACTTTCGACCATTCCAAGAAGTCGAAGGGAATGACCTACAGATTTCCATATGAATTTAATGCTAAGACGTCTGAAGTCATATGGACACTTAATATTCTTATGTATGTTTGTTTGTTTCTCCCTACTATAATTAACATAAACACTTAAGTCTAAAAACAATATAGGGATGAATAATTCTTTCTAATGCAAGCTTTTCAATTTTTTTTAAGAGATGTGACATAAACGCTTGTGCCATAACAAAGCAAAATTTTCATTGATTAATTTACGTTTAATACTATGTGAATTCACAAGCAATGTTTTATTATAACAGACAACTATGTTAAGCAAACATGTGTTATCATAACTAAATAAATAATGGGAGCCCACAATATTTGAATTTAGAAAAAAAAAAAAGGACTAAACTGACCATTTTCAATTGAACAAGAGTAATCGAATTTGTTTATTGTAGTAATCGAAACCAAATTCCGTTTAAAAGACGATATCATAAATGTCTTCTTCAAACCCAAATAATAACTGGTCTTTAATAATAACCTAAAAATCCCTAAAGCCTCAATTTTAATTGATTTACTATCGCCCACTAGATAATTCTTTCCGCATTAATTGGCTTTTGGCTATTTAGGCCATCTTACATAGATGTACTTATACGAGTAGTCGCGTCGAAATTTATCCACAAAGTGTGTCTTGGTATTGAAACTAAATTAACCTCAGAACAAAATCAAGTGAGAAATGTAATTTTTTGTATACGCCAAGCTGTTATTTAGTACAGTCCCTCTTGATATGTCTAGAATTTCCACAAAAGTAACGGCCAAACACTTCATCCTTTTTAGGCTTCTGTTGTCTTTTAAAGTAAAATAGATGTAGCTTTCTTATTATTTCTTTTCTTGAACTTGTCCTTAGAGGTACTTGTCAAGTGAGCACTTTCAATTCTCTCTCGCGTTATTCTTTTTTCTTTTTGCACATAATATGAAATGAGCTTATTAAGAGTCCACTTCCACTTTTGATAGTTGTAAATGACCTTAGATTATCTAAATTGTGCAGAAAGAGAAATCAAAATCAAATGTACGAGCAAATTATCATACAGCTCAAACTTTAATTCATTTAGTTTTGAAGCAAGATGAGACATCTCCATAATATAATCCCCTATGTTTTCTTTAGTCTTATATAAGTTCACTAAAAATGTACTAGTTTCGGCCTTATCATCTTTTGCAAAGCGTGTTTTTTTTTTTAATTTCTTTAACAAATTACTCAGCAGTAGTTACCTTATTAAACATAGTACCCCTAATTGATACTAGAATTATATGTTTCATGATCATGAGACTTATGCTGTTCGAACAATCCCACTTATTCGAGTCCTATTTTCATTAGTAGAACTCTTATTCGTAAAATCAGGGGGTTGTTCAGTCCTTAATGTAGGGTCTAGATCCATGCACCTAAGAAAGATACGAATGTTCTCTTTCAAGTCTTTAAAATTTGGTTCAAACACAGGAATAGAATTGATGTCGGTAGATATTGTAGATGTGAATGAATTAATTGAATATATAATTTAAACCTAATTAACATGTTCACATGTGAACCAGTATTAAGCCATCAATAAATTCAAATAATGGTGGGACCCATCACAAAAGATTGGATACAACATAGACATTTAGTCTTTGGACAAAAATATTAACTTGTAAATGGTACTCTTAGTGTAATAATCAAATATTGACAATAAATCACGTCAAACATTAAGTTTATCGTTGGACTGACTCAATGTTCACATTAAAAAATTTATATTTATCAAATATTTATTACCACAGATTTGCATGTAATTCGACCAATATTGACTTTCCTTTGAGCCAGTTAATACCCACATAATTACATACACACAACCATCCTAATATTTCAAGGACAAATCTATTAGAGTCGAGCTGGCTCGGCCATTTTGTCCATGTGCTCGGCTCTTAGCTTGGTCTACAAGCTCACCGATTTAATTTTTTTAAGATAAAACCCTCCTCCTTTATCCGAGTTTAGGACGGACTACTTAAATTTCAAGTAGGTAGAGTTAAAAATTATACACGAACAACTTGTTATGTGCACAATTTTTTAAAATAATTAAAAATATTATTATAAAATAAATTTTTTTATTAATATGATTAAATTAAATACATTTATCTGACGACACACAATTTCAACAAATTTATCTTGCAATCGAAAATGAGTGTCTTGCCAATACTTTAGCATGTTAATACTTCCACAATATCCTTTTTCAGTCGGCTCCTACCTCGGACAGAAAGCTCTTACCTGCACTAAAAACAGACTCTGAAATTACAGTGCTAATCGAAGGTGTTAGTAGATCTTTTGCAATCGCAAAAATCACTAACCATTGTCATTCGTACTTTCGCTAGAAGTCAATTACTTTTTCTAAAACTTTTTTAATTGATGCATTACTAGGGATATGATGATTAAAGTAATCAAGTAATTCAACATGCAACAAATTTGAACTTGCTTCTGATGTCTGATTACATGTGGTAGACATACTAGAAGAACCTAATGCATCATACCTATACATGTTAATGCTTTCAAATAAGTATAGTATTTCAACTTAGTCTTCTTCAAGATTAGCGGGAGGAGTAGGTGCAGAGGGTGCCCGACTAATATTTGCACACATTCGTTGTGCATATAATTCATATATTTCTCATAAAATTTGTTCTAAATTTCTATAAGTGATAGGTGTGTTAAAGTTTAAACATTTTGAAATCTAATCAATTGCATATTTAGTACCTGATAAATTGTATCGGGGTCCATGATGCATGCTAAAAGAAATAACATAGACAAGTCTTTTCAATATTTTCTAAACTTTAATTCCATAGAAAATATAATTTCACTGAAATTGGGGTCATTTTTGTATTTATTAAAAACCCTTGCAATGATATAAAGACGTTCATGCACCAAACAATTAACAGGATATTACACTCCAGATAAAATATTTGTAGAGTCCTAAAAAGTTGTCAAAAAAAAAATTTAATTTTAAAATCTAAAATTCAATCGGATTCATTTAAAATAGTGTCATCATCAATTCTAATATGTCTATTGCTATAAAAGTAAGTTCTTAAATGTTCATATCCTACTCATGATTTTAATAAGTAAGTCGAGTTCCATCTATATCCTATGTCACTAATAAATGTTTTTGTATTCGTCACTCTAAATTCAACACAAAATTTCTCAAATGCTTGTTTTCTATTAGGTGAAATCGTGATATATATTATATATATATTAATGCATTCCTAATTTTTTTGAATTTCATTTTTAATATATTTCAAACCATCTTACACAATTAAATTTAAAATATGACACGCACAGCGAATATAAAATAAATAACCACTGAAATTGTGCTATAGTACTCTACACAATTTATTAATAACTAGCTTATTAATACTAGTGTTGTCAAATGCAAAAGAACAAACTTTACTCTTGTAATGATATTCTCTAATAACACGCATTAAATATATTGTTAGCGTTGTGAGGAAATACAATTATTTTAAAAGCAATAATTTTTTTATGCATACACCAAAGTGAATCTATGTAGTGTGCAAATCAATCTATTTCTATAATCTAAAGTTAAAAATATAACACCACCATATTTTTTGCAAATCAATAATCAATTGTTTATTTGTATTAAGGAAATATTCTATTGCATCGGAACGAATAGTGTTTCTAGTTATCCCCAACGAATCTCGGTAAAATATTTTTCATGTAGAAGACGAAATGTTGGTTGTCTTCTATTGCTAGAGATAACTCAGCACTGGCAACAAACTTTATCATTCCCTTTTGAAGCTTTCTCCTCCGAATACATCCATGTGCAAAGTGTCGTAGCAGCAGAACCGACGGTGGACTACCAAATTGCGGTTGCGTTTGACAGGCACCAACAAGTCCATGTTTGGTCGAACATGCTTTGTAGTGACGGTTGAAGTGGGTAGTACCTGGGTACCAAAAAAAAAAATTACGTCCATACTTTATTTAGATGCCCAAAGTTTATAATTTTAATTTTTTTTCTGACTAAGTTGGGATAACTGGGTACCAAAAAAAAAAATTGAGATAAAACTTTCTCAAAATCCAAATTTGAATTTTAAGACTAAAATTCACATTCTAAATTTGAGAAATTCAAAGTATGAATCCCAACTCTAGAATTCTTTCTTGATTCTCAATGATTTAACATGGAGTTGACTCTGATACAACTCATTGAATATTTTATAAAACTTTAAATCGTAAGAACTTGAAAACTCTTTCCATATTGCCAAGATCCTCCAGTCAAATCTTTAAGAGAATTATAAAGTGTGGAACATATCTTGATTCATTGGCATGATTATTTAATACCGGATCTTGATTCTAGATTTTGAATTGTGTGTTCTTGATTACAACTTCTTGATCTTGATTGCTAATTCTTGGTTATGGATTTTGGATCTTCATTTTCAATATGTTTTCTCTTGTTCTTTTTGTGTTGATGGGATAACACATAGAATGTGAATCACATATGAATTGATGACCATAACTCTATTTATAGTTTTCATATGTATTTCGACCTGTCACGAAAATACAATCCTAATAGATCTGGTATCTATACATATTTAAGTCCATACTTTATTTAAATGCCCAAAGTTTATAATTTAAATTTTTTATTAGATCACTTTAAACGGGTTTAACTTTAAGATAGTCTTTATACACAATTAATTACAATTATGTCTTAATTTATTTATTCACTTTTAGAGCTTTAATGTTTTATGATAAGAATTAAGCTATTTTGATAGATTATAGGAAGACATTGCTTGACCCTATCAATTTACCCATTTTGTGCCAACAAACCACATGACAAATTAGAAAACCTACTCCTCTGAAGTTGCCAAGGATTCAGAAATAGATAGAGATGAACTGATCCGGCTATGGATGGGAGAATGATTTCTTCCATATAATCATGGAAATAATATGATATGAAGACTACGAAATAAATATTTCAATATTTTTGTTAAAAAATTCGTTCTTTCAAGATTGGCAACATCAGGTACTATAAGATGCATGATCTTGTGCACCATCTTGCTTGTTTAATTTCAAAATCAAAACGTTCTAAAGAGGAGGATCGGATTGGAGATGGTATTCCTCAACTTAGATACCTCGCATAGAAATCACTTGGAACACACCAAATCACAAAAGAGACTGCAAGTTATGTGCGTACATTATTCTTGTTGACCAATATAGTGTTGGGTTGCGTGCTTATATAGTATAGTTTTACTATTGTAAAAAATAACAATATTCTTATATTGAATAAAATTATTTTTATTTTTTTATTGCATTTATTTATTATTGAGCATGCGAATTAAAGTGCCTACGATCACTTGTGATAATATAAGTTGGGTACTTGTGTTGAAAAGTACAATGTGACACCACTTATATTTTGATTATATATAATTTGTTTATTACCAATGCATAATGGTTGACATCTTGTACTGAAAGGTTGTAGCGTTGACCAATTTACTATTTGAATTTGTAATTTGTCCTTATCACAGAAATAGTTAAATGTGACACTAGTACACTTGGAGTTTATTGAATGGACCACGTGTTGAGTTTAATTCTATAGTATAACCGTGCGGAGAATTAAATTCCACTTGATCACCGTGTATTTCATCTAAATCCCTTGACGGAGTTATGAATATCATTTCGTAATTTTAATGATTCTTTGATTCACCAGTGGGTGAGATCAATTTGATTGGTTAAATGTCTCGGTGAGTTGAGAATTTGAAAATAAGGGAAGTAGAGAACATTAATTCATGTCGGAAATCGTCGCCCTAAAATTGGTAGAGTGACTATTTAAGTATTTTTTGTTGAACGGTTAAAATTTGAGCTCAGTGTTTAGCAACGGCTAAATTTCGACATCTGTGATTTGTTCACAAGATCGTTGAAAAAAACGGTACTTAAATTAGTGAGAATAATTAGAGGGGCAAAACGGTTATTTATGCTCGTACCTAATTATTGAACTCGGATCGGGATAAAATACATATATGGCAAGTCAGACGAAATAATTGCAGATTTATTGGTTTCTGTGATCTTATATATTCCGAGAGTTCAGCCTTTTACCTTTAATGAAAAAGCAAAGACTAATAATTAGATTTGGCGGTCTAGAGTCGACCAGACATGATCTAATTATTAGAGTTTGGATAATATATATCTGATTATGTCACTATGGTAGTTCTATAAAGTAATTGAACTTAATTACGATAATTATAATAGTTTTAGACTTAATTGTAATTACAATAAAGTTTTGTACTTGTAATTACAATAAAAGTTGTAAACTTAATTATAATTGTAATTGAAGTTCTAGGACTACACATGTAATTAAATGTAAACTAACTAGATTTGAACTTTAATAAAAACTCATACTTGAATTTTAATTAAGACTCCTATTTGATATTGAAATTATTATTCTATATGGATTGAAACATCTTTATATCTATAAATAGAGTTTAGATGGACATAAAGATCCTACAACAATCATAATGCATAATTCCTTAGTGTTCAAATGTGGAGAGAGAGAGGGGGGGAGGGGTGGAAGTGAGAAAAATCATATTTTTTTATTGCCCAAAATTAGTTTCTTGAATTAATTAAAAGAAGGTGCCCACCCACCGGTGTAGACTTGACTTTGGAGAATATTATAGAAAATTTGGAGTTTTGAAGTATCATGTTCTTACAATTAAAAGCTGGAAGCTCGTGATTCAAAAATGTGAAACTTCGTGATTCAGACCCAATTATAAAATTGATCATCTAATTTGGGTAAAAATTCGAATCTCTAATTTTTGGCATAACATGTATGTAAACAACAAGACGATCTTGTTTATTGAATTAAAAACTTTTTAAAATTTCTAGATAATTCTTCTTCCGCATTCCAACGTATAGGTCGGAACATGTCAGACTTCAACCAATTAAAATGCTTGCATGTTCTCATTCTACTTTATTGATGCATTGCCAACCTTACTTAGACAAGTTGATATATTTGAGATACCTTGATGCATCGTACAATCCCATCAAAATTGACCAGATTCTATATACAAGATTTGTACTTAGCAAATTTTAATGATTTTTTGTCACTTCCTTAGAGCTTCCAGAAAAGATGCATGTTTTGATTAGTTCTATGATGGCATATATTTGATCGTGCCACATTGCAATCACAAGGTTATCTTGTCTTCAACATTATCTTCTAATTTGGGGGACAAGGATGTCAAATTGATGAGCTAGGGTACTTGAAGAGTCTTAAGCCATCTCTAAGGTTGTATTAAAATTTGCACCATTTTGCACAAAATCTTGCATCAAACTAAAATTCATCTCCAATCATTACACCATAACTTACATCAAATGAACAGTGTTTAATCATTTTCTTCTCTTTTTTTATTCTTAGTAATTTATTTATTCGAAATATTATTTATTTATTTATTCTACAAATACATAAATTACCAAATAAATAATTACGCTAAATTAAGGAAAATATTAAATTCATTAATAAATATATTATTAAAACATAGTACAATTAAAACATATTAAATTACTAAATATGAAGTCGAAATATCATTACTGGATTAATGTAGGTATGTGGTTATTATAATAATACATAAATTACCAAATAAATAATTACGCTAAATTAAGGAAAATATTAAATTTATTAATAAATATATTATTAAAACATAGTACAATTAGTAGAACCACTTCAAAAATGAAAAATATTAAATCATGCCATTAAAAAATATTGCACTGCATTTCGAATTTGAATATTATGATTTATGAAGTTGAAATATAATTGCAATTTAATTCTCGGAAGCGATCTTCCATATTACTAAATTATGCACTTGTTTTTATGTATTTCTTTAAATAAAACTAGTTTAATGTAAGTATGTGGTTGTTATAATATATTTCGTGTTAACTATAAATAATCATGTTTGTTATATTTCAAATTTTTTATTTTTATTTTAATTAATTCAATAATTATTATTTTTAACATCTTAAATTTAATTTAAATGTAAATAATAATAATAATAATAATAATAATAATAATAATAATAATAATAATAATAATTATATTAAAAAATTTTATTTTAATTAATTCAATAATTATTATGTTTAACATTTTAAATTTATTTAGATGCAAATAATAATAATAATATCCTCAATAATAATAATAATAATAATAATAATAATAATTGTATTAAAAATTATATAACACAAATGACACAAATACCCTCTAATAATTCTTTTGACAAATAAAAAAGGGGCAAATTGGACTTTGCACCATTTTTCCAAAATAGTGCAAAGTCCAATTTGGTGCCACATTGGAGCAATTTTGTACCAAATTTTGGTGAAATTTTGTATTTTGGTGCTGACAATGGAGATGCCCTTAGAAGCGAACTAGTATGCAATCTTGAACAAGAATGTCGTCTTGCTAAAAGTGTCAAATATATACGAGCTAAAGATCTAGTTCACTCCAGGCCACTCCTCCCCAAGGCATCAGGGGTGGACCCAACACTCGACGAGCTCCCGCGATCGCCCGTGCTTGATCCTTCGAGAACTTTTTTTTAAATAGATAAATTTTTTAGCTTATAAAACTGTTATTTCATTTCATTTTCAAATACCTCTTTTAGTTGAGTTGGTTAGAACTTGCAATTCTTATGAGATGTCTTCGGTTCAATTCCCTAGCTTGTAATTCATATATTTTTAGTTTTCCAATTTTTACTATTTTACAATTTTTACCAAAATTAATGTCAATAGGGAGGGGGAATCAAACCTGTGACTATGCTTAAAGATTATTGAAATCCTTACCATTAAGGCACTTGTTGAGTTTGATATTATTGTTAACATAATAATATATATTAAGTTTTAAATATTAATAAACGATCTCATCCTTGCACTCGGTGATTGTCGACGTTGATCGGTTAACATCCGCTCAAGCTGAACTTGAATGTTGGGTCCGCCCCTGCAAGACATCTAACAACTACAATGAAGAATCATCACCGACCATTTCATATTCTTAGTCAGTAGGCTGAAGACACTAGAATTTTTTGGTTTTGTTACAGCCATCGCCATTCTAGAATTCTCTAGGAGAAAAAACTTATAAGTTCACCACCAGGGGATGACCCAGCACCTGGCCCGCCCGTGCTCGGTCCGTCGAAAGTTTCAGTCAACTCGCTGTCTGAGAAGAAGTTGCCGGGTCTACTTGTAAGTTTTTCTGGTTTTGCTCCATTTCCTCTGGTTTTAATTGTTTTAACTAAGGCCCAATTAATGAGCCCAATCCTACAATCCACTAATCAAATAGAAAGTTCAATACCAATTTACCATTAGCATTTAGCCTCACAGCCCACAACAATTACAAAACCAAATCCAATTCATTTTGGTGAGGAAGGAGATAGGTGAGACGATTGAGTTACTGAGGACGAAAAAATTCCATTTTTTCTCGTCGGTCTGAGTGTGGAGTCTGTGGACTTGCGGTCTTGTAGCTGTGAGTCTTTGACCATCGACACCAAGAGTCGAGATAGATAGTGCATAGCTGGACTAGAGGCTGGTCTGCTACCTACTAGAGCTTCGAGCCTTCCTCCCTGTCTGTCGGTCTGCGTTCTTACAGGTATTAGATCAAACATCTTGCCTTGCTATTTCTATTTACCAATTTCTTATTTTCTACTTGGCTTGCTAGTGCTTGTGCTGTTTCCTGTTGCATGTTGTCACTACAGTTGTCCTGCCTGTATTTGTGTATTGTGATTTGGGAATTTAGGGTTTTAACCTTTTAGGAAATTAGGGATAAGTGAAAAAAATTAATGGTGAAGATGCTCATAATTTTGAATTGATTTGTGTATTGTGAATTGTGATTTGGGAATTTAGGGTTTTATGAAATTAGGGACGGTCATCGGTCAATGGTCTCCATCCTAACTGAACCAAAATGCTGGATTCACCCCTGCTCACCACTGACATATATACTAGAGTTGGCAAGAAGGAGAGATCACCACCATAAGGGAAACATCTGAAATTGAAGACCACAACCATTCTAGAAAAATCTTTCACTGCCATATTGGAAGAGGCTAGAAGGAAGCCACCGACTTTTGTGAAGAAGAAGAAGAAGAAGCCATCGACTTGTCTTCCTATATATATACAATGGGTTGTGTACATTGTATGTGTTTTGAAAGATAGAGAGATGTGTGAGAGAAATGGAGGATTGAAAAGTACGAGATAGTGGTGAGAGAAGAGAGCTGTAATAGAGAGAGAAGAAAGAGCTAAAAGAACAGTGGGAGAAAGTGGTATGCATGTATTTTGTACGTGAGAGAGAGTGGAGTGGCAGTAGGAGATAAAAGTATGAGACATTCGGTGTGTAATTCCATTGTGTTGTGTATTTGTTAATAAAATAATATTTTCTGAGTTTGAAATTTAACATACAATCCCTCCATAAATTAGAAATATAAGGTTTGTAAAATTGGGATGCTGCCAAATAAACATCAACAATGGCCTTGATCTCATTAGGCTTATATTTGGAACAGAGAGTGGTTCGGGAAATTGTCTTCTCTTCAACATCATCTATGTTCCAGTGTGAAAAGCTTATTCACGTGTCCTCTAAACGAGCCATGCAATGTCTTAACAAATTACAAACACTATACTTCTGGATTGTCTACTGTTAACGGAAAGGTGCACCAACCCTGAGGGGTAGCTCAATTGGTCAGGCCTTGGGTTTGCTCCCCAATGGTTACCGGTTCGAGTCCTCTCAGGGCCACTGAGGTGAGAAACGGCTGTAAACTTCAGGGCCCCGTAGGATTAGTCGAGGTGCGCGCAAGCTGGTCCGGACATCCACGGTTATCAAAAAAATGGAAAGGTACACCCAACCTTGTGTCCCTGATTCAGTGTTACAATATTTCTCATATTCCCATCGTGTTAGGTATTCGATACCAAATAAATTCAAGGCAATGATGATAAATTGGATCGAATTTAATTCATAGGCTTCAAGTTAATTATTGAATACTTATAACGAGCAACCAGAGATAACAATTTGTGACCCACAGAACCGAGACATGTCGAGAATCTCACATTTTGGCATTGGGGCTTGACCCACCTTATTGTTGGCTTGGCCCACAATTTGACCTATTAGATATCCGAGAAAACTCAATTTGTAATCTCTGTTTCCGACCATTTTCTGTCGATTTCGTCTTTGTATTCCTTCGTCTCCCTTCATCTTCAATCTCCTCCTCCTCATTTTGTGGAAAACATCAACCCTAAAAGCCCAAAATAGTTGAAACCCTAACATGTTCCAATCAAAATTCAAAAATCTGAGTCCAATTCTGGATTATTCACTTCAAAACCGATGCCAACTCCGATACCGAACTCCGACTCCGATTCCGACTCCGATTCCGACTCCTACTCTTATTTTTGCAATGGTTGGAGAAAGTTGGTTGAAGAGGAAAAGAAATATTGACAAGAACCAAAGAAAAATAAAATGTCTTCAACATTTTATAAACCCAAGATAGCATTAATTTCTTCAATTTCCCCTCTTGTGTGTACGTTTTATTTTTAGTTCCTTGTTCGGAAATGGACTTTCTGGTTTTGATATTTTGTATGTGATGTTATGCCTTTTAGAAATTTTCACAGCTTGCATTTTGTTTTGTGTAAAATGAAATATGCATAGGTCGGTGAAAGGAGAAGTGGGGTTTGGTCAATTTTTCCTATAATCTTTTAAGTGTTAATGGTTGTGACCAAACTTAAAGGATATAATGAAAAAGAAGAATAATGTTGGAATTTTAATGGATCAAAAGCTCTTTCAAGAGCTCTAACATCAATTTGATTTTTGTATGGAGGAGTAGAGTACCGGTTATTGAAGTAACCGGATATTTAACAAACAAAAACATAGAAAACATATACTAATTCACTTCGTTCTTTACATAACAGAGGATAGGAATGAGACCTTTGAATGTCTACATTTTCATAAAATGTTTTCTTCTACAATTCCTTCATTTGATTTCTTCTTGCAACTCAGCTCTATATATAGCCAAACCTTGATAGACTTTTACAAGATATTTTCTGCCAACTATTCTATCAACTACCATACTTACTCTTACACAATCATACTAACTTGTAAAATACACTATCTAGTCTAACTTTACATCACTTCATTAGTTAGGCATTAACCAAAATATTGTAACTAAATAATAGTTATGTGACAACTAAAATGTGCAACTCCAACACTCCTTATTGACATTTTTGTTGGAACCATCAAAAAATCTTCTTCATTTTTCAGTCCAATTTTGTTTCTGTGTTTCCGAGACTGCAAGCTTGAAATTTCTTGTTTTCCATTTGATCTAGATCTCTTGGTTGCAACTCTAGTTGTCAACTCTTTTAGCTTAAAATCAACCACATACAAAGAAATTTTCCATTTTGCATCATCAGATTTTCTTGAAACGTGTCATTTGCATCCTTTTGATTTCTTGTTGATTTTGAAGAAGGCTACTATTCTGATTTTTGAAAAATACCGGATTTTCATTGAGCTTACCGGTATTGAACAAATCTTACTGGTTTTGAAGTTCTTAGCATATCGGATTTAATACAAGGCTTACTGATTTTGACAATTTTTCAAAGGAAATGAACTTACCGGATTCACTCAAGGCATACCGGATTTTTCACTCCTTACTGGATTTTGCATAAATTGAGTTTACCGGATTTTTAAGGACTTACCCTATATGCAAGTCCCTTACCGTTTTTGCATTGCACATACCATATATTCATCGGTCTTACTGGTTTTAAATAAATAAAAAAACACTAAAATACTGGATTTTCAAAGAGCTCACCGTATATGCAATGAACTCACCAGTTTTGACAGATACTCTATTTTTCTCTCTTTTTTCAGCATTTTTTCCAGTCTTTTTCAGTTGATTTCTTCCAATTTTTTGAAGCTAAGGACCAGTTTTTCAGCTCTAATCTTCAAAGATTAGTTTTTTAGCTCTGAATCCTTGCTAAAACATANTTTTGACACAGCTCCTTCTTCATTTTTCATCTCTAGGTCCCTTCTAAGATCCTTTTCAGCTCTGGTACCATGTTGGAATTTTAATGGATCGAAAGCTCTTTCAAGAGCTCTAACATCAATTTGGTTTTTGTATGGAAGAGTGGAGTACTGGATATTTAACAAACAAAAACATAGAAAACATATACTAATTCACTATGTTCTTTACATAACAGAGGAGAGGAATGAGACCTTTGAATGTCTATATTTTCATAGAACGTTTTCTTCTACAATTCCTTCATTTGATTTCTTCTTACAACTCGGTTCTATATATAGCCAAACCTTGATAGACTTTTACAAGATATTTTCTATCAACGTTTTTATCAACTACCATACTAACTTGTAAAATACACTATCTAGTCTAACTGTACATCACTTCATTAGTTAGAAATTAACCAAAATAGTGTAACTAAATTACAAACCAAAAATGCAATAGTTATAAAATGTCACAACTCCAACAAATACATCAATGTGCATGCTAGTTTCTCAATTTTCATAGTAATTATCATGTGTTTGATTTCTATAGCATGTACTAGATTATAATACTGGTGTGGGCTTTACTATAAACATCTCAACATTGTTTTAAGGCCAAAATTGTTTTTGCATCTATGACAAGGAAAATGAAAGTGCTGTTAGTGTGAAGCTTGACCAGGATGGGTTAACTAGTGGTAATGATGGTGAGGAAAGCGGATACGGGAAGTGAAGAAATGGGTTTATGCTAGGGGAAGAGTGAAGACTACAAAACCTACTTAGTGGAGACGTGTTTTTTTCCTAAGGGAAAGATAGACGGGTTTAGGCCTTTAGGGTAATAAAGGGAAATTCAAGGGTGGTGGTTCATCTCTAGGCGGATTGGTTTTAGAGGGTGAATTCGTGAGATGAGAAGTATAAGTTAAAGCCACACTCCCACTACGCCAAAAATGAGCATTCGCAACACATAAAAGGCAACATTCGGTAGTTAAGTGTTGCTAAAGAGGTCTATCGCAATATTTTAATAAGTGAATGTTGCTATTTGTTAATATAATTGAGCTTTAGCAACATTTTATAAATAAACGTTGCAAAAAGTACTTTGCGAAAAGTTTTATATTTTGCAACGTTTATTAAACGTTGCAAAAGATCAACTTTTTGCAGCGTTTAATAAACGTTGGGACATGTACTTTTTGCAACGTTTATTTAACGTTACGAAAAGTAAAGACGGTTAGGGAAATTAGGTTGTGCCAATTGTGGACCGGGTTAAATTGATTGTGGATCGGGTTATTCGAAGGCATTAACTCGTATAGATATGATTCAAATGCATGTGGTTCCTCTAATAATATTTTGTCTACCACATGTAATCAAATATCGGACGCAAGTCCAAATGCGTTGTTTGCTGAATTAATTGATTACTTTAATCATAATATGCATAATAACAAAACAATTAAGAAAAGCTTAGAAAAAGTAATTGAATTCTGGCGAAAGTACAAACATCGATGGCCAGTGATTTCTGCGATGGCAGAAGACCTACTAACTTACCCTGATTAGCACTACAACTTTGGAGTCTGCTTTTTGCAGGTAAGAGCGTTCTGTCTGAGGTTAGGACCCGACTGAAAGAAGATATTTTAAAAGTATTAATGTGCGTGAAGGACTGGCAAGATAGTCATTTTAGATTGCAAGATATATATGTCGAAATTGCATTTTGTCAAGTAAGTGATATTTAATTTAACCATATTAATAAAAAAAATTATAATACCTTTATAATTTTTTTTTTAAAAAGTTGTACACGTAACAAGTTGTTTGTGTATAATTTTTAACTCCACCTACTCGAAATTGAAGTAGCTAGTCTCAAACCCGAATAAAGGAAGAGTGTTTATCTTTCTTTCTTTTTTTTTTTAAGAAAAAGGTTTATCTAAACAAAAAAGTTTAGAAAATGTATATATTTTTTTTAAAATAAAGTTTAGAAAATGTATAGCTTTAAAAAAAAGAGGAAATTACACAGTACCAG
>CAIGRS010193610.1:0-18188 GCA_903798395.1 Fraxinus floribunda | reverse complement strand
AACTAATTAAATACAATAGTTCCCGACATCGGCTCCAAAAAGTGAACGAGATCGTTATCAAGTAATAAAGTAGTGAATAGAGTGTCGAACCCGCGAGAACTACGTGTTTAATCGAGTTAAAATTAATTTCAACTTTAATCGAATAGCAAACAACTTTTGTATTTTTTTTATATTAATCCCTAAATTATCAACTAAACTAATAAAAGCAAGTGAATGCGTTTTTCAAATACATGAAATGCATTGTTAAGATGTCGAATCCCCCTTATTATTTCATTTTTAGTGTGTAACAATTAAGTTGACAATTTGAAATCATTCATGTTGGTCAATGTTCCTAATTTAATTGAAAGCCTCTCTTGATAACGATCAAATATATTTCCCTAATGTGACTCTTCTATTTCTCGATGAAAGATACAAACATGATAAATGCATTAACAAGCACTAGAACGCATATTGAAACCATATAAAGTATAGATGTATATCTCTATCTTCTATCGAACCTTACAATGTTTATTATATTGTGCTTAAACCCTATCGTCTCTCTCGATAACAATAAAATCAACTAACAATTCAATTGTGATCAAACAATTGAAAAGAACGATAAAAACGGTAACAAACATTAATTCACAAATCAAAACAAATTAAAGTCAAAGTAATTAATTAAAAACTGAAAATATCATAATAAATGTTCATCTCATCCTAACAATGTGTAAAACTAGCCTAGCATATTGAAATTACAAGAATCATATTTAAGTCAAAAGATATCACCCGAATTTTCGATAAATTGACATGGTTATCTGACTGAGTTCAACTAGAAGATTGCCCACAAAATATATAGAAAAAGATATTCCGACTTTTCAAATAACCCAAAAGGCTCTTCAAACCATAGTCCAACTGACCACCAACTCTTTCCCCTATCCATATAACACATTGTCAAATGCTTCTATGTTTTGGCCTATACCAATATAGAAATAACACGTGAGGAAATTGTGAATAGATTCGAGAAAAAGGAAGAGGAAGACCAGGAATTAATTTAGTGGTATATAGCACTACGATAAATGAGTATTTTAGTTAAACATTTGTGAACTCTATAAAGGTGGAATGAATTTATTTTGTAGAAAATGGGATTCTAGAAAAAAAAAATATAATTCTACTAATGCAATTAGAATTGTGACAAGGTGGAAATAATTTAGCACATACGATATGAAACACAAGTAGCATAAATAGGAGGGAAATTGCTAAACCAATGCATGTACAAAAATGAAGAACATTATAATGAAATTAGTCTCGTTATCTTTGGTACAATTCTATGTTCATAGAGCTCGTGTGAAAGAAATAATTATTTGTATGAATTGTATAATTCATTAAGCAAAATTATTCACCTGCTCAATATCGAAATTTTAATTAAGTTGCCACCATTAATTGTTGTTATGGGGATTATGTCGTCTTCAAAGAAAAAAAAAATTATACACACAAGTATAGCAACAAAAATAAGTACTACTGGCCTCAATTTGCCTTTTTCTATAAGGTGAAATGCGAAAGGCTTATTTGTTCAAATTATTGAATGTTATAGCAGACAAAAATGCAAATAAATCTACACAAACAATATATAAATGCAGAAAGAAAAAAGTAACGATTGTCACTAAATAAAGTTTGGACATATATTTGAAAAAGCCAACTTTGTTAAAATTTATATAATTTAACAAGGGGACGCATCCCTTAAAAACAACATATCCAATCGTTGAGAAGTTAAATGTTGCTTACCCATAACACCTTGCATTTTGAATCATTTGCTCTAGCCAGGATGTTGTCTAGCTTTTCTGTTCCAGGCAGACAAAAATGCAAATATGCCTACACAAACAATATATAAATGCATAAATAAAAAAGTAACTTTTTTTACTAAATGAAGTTGGACATATATTTGAAAAAGCCAACTTTGTTAAGATTTATATAATCTAACAAGGGGACTCACCTCTTAAAAATAACATATCCAATCGTCGAGAAGTTAAATGTTGCTTACCCATAACACCTTACATATTGAATCATTTGCTCTAGCCAGGACGTTGTCTAGATTTTCTGTTCCAGGCTTTCTCAAAACTGACAAGGTCGTCTAAAAAAGTAAAAAATTACTTGAATGTGAACAGAAAGCTACGAAAAAATCATCATGTAACAGTAATACATACAATACAATATTTACACTAATCGACTTGAATCACCTCATTCAACCAAATAGGCATATTTAATTTATAAAACTCTTTCATTTTTCATCTTTTTACACAATAATCTAGTTACTAGCTCTGGAATAAAGCCTCATAATAGTTCTATTTAAAAGCATAAATATATATTTTAGTGTGGAACTTAAAAAATTTCGTGAGGTCCATAAAGATCCAATAGTGATTCAAATTGTTAAAATCAATTCTTTATCCCGTCCATTATAGGGCTCATGTTTGAGATTTCACTATGATAAACTATTAAATGAAGATGTTAAGTTGTCCAAACAAACTCACGCAAAACAAAGATTTTAAAAAGAATCAAAAAACTTTCTAAGAAAAATGGTCACAAATCATAGAAATAAGAACTACAAAATCGAGTTAAGTATAAACATCCAAACAATCACACCAACTAATCAATTGCAAACTTTCATCTATTACAAAAAATAAATAAAAAAAGGAAAAAGGAAACCCTTAAATATTCTATGATTGAACTCTAAATAAAGAAAGAGCAAAAAATATAAAGAAACCAAACTAAACTCATCATAAAAGATCAGCATATCACGATACATGTCAAGTAGCATAATGAATCATAACTACAAAATTACAAAAACTTATCACAAATTAAATAGACTGGATCTCCACTAAATATAAACAACTTCCCTCTTGTATAATTACAAAGAGATAAAGTAATTATACCTCTTGCATTAACACAAAGAAATAAAGTAATTTTACCTAAAAATAGAGAGGAAAAAGAATAGTTACCTGCGTGATGAGAATTGCCTCAATAATTTAGTGCATATCTCCTTCAACAAAACATGAACAATGAAAAACTAAACAATTAAATCTAATGTAAATACCAAACAATATTAAAATCAAAGAGAAACAGCAGTCTCATTAAAATCCAATTCCCCAACATAAGTGACATGAAAAAAAGAATAAAAAAGTACTAAAGAATATTAAAAAATTAAGTAAAAGAACACACAATATGGAATTAGCCAAATCTACTTGTAGGAATCATGAGGAAGAGCAACAAGAATTGCAGCTTCATAACGCCTACTAAAAATGAAAGTATGTGCAACATCTAATTTTCAGCATTGAGCCCAAAATGTAGGAAAAATTGTCGTGACTTGTACAATCACAAAAGACAACAAGAAGTCAAGACAAATATCTTAAATAAAGGACCACCAAAAACACAAAATAAATTACCTTCTAAAACCAAGGCAATNGAGCCCAAAATGTAGGAAAAATTGTCGTGACTTGTACAATCACAAAAGACAACAAGAAGTCAAGACAAATATCTTAAATAAAGGACCACCAAAAACACAAAATATATTACCTACTAAAACCAAGGCAATATATTAAATGTAAAGAATTGAAGAGTCCATAAGAATAATTACAAACTCGTGAACAAAATGGAAATGGCCGAAGTTCAGAAATAAAAATCAAAGTCATATTAGTATTTTTTAAATATGCAAGAGCTTATAGAAAGAATGGAAAATTTTCATTTGCAAGTAGTATTGAATAAACAATCAGGAACCTGATTACAGTGAAGCTGCAGGCTTAAAACATATTGGTGTACGATAATGCTGCGAATAAGCCTCTGTTGAGTACTGAAAGAGTTGGTGTGGATACTGAACATCGTATCCATGGCCAGCCGTATAGCTAGTTGCTTTTCCACTACCTTCTCTATTAATATTCAAATAAGGGTAGTACGCGGCAGCATCATCCAAAAACATTTGATTAGCACCAGCTCAGATAATTGGATACTCAGCAGCAGCTCCATTGTATACACCATAATAGTTTTGAGAAAAATGATAAATTTATAGGAATGCCATTATTTTTGAATTAATGTGTTGGTAATCACCTTCATATAGGATCTAATGTCGTTTATCAACAATATTAATGCTCGTAAGCAGCCTAAAGAAAGGCGAATTATATTCAAATCATTAGATAAACGTATTCTGCCGAGCATGGAGGGTACCTAAGGTTTGTTATGAAAAAACAAAAGTATTAGAAACCCCCATGAATGTCAACTTGGTTTCATTATCTTCTCTGTAATAGAAGACAAATTGGAAATTGGTTCCAAAACAAAAAGGCAAGATGTAAAACTAAGCAATTGGAGAAAGATTATGAAGTTCTTAAGAGACATTTTGAATCTGTGAAAGCAAAAAATGATGTTTTACAAACTGAAAACTCGAAACTTGTCTACTATGCCGAGCTTATACATGGCCAATATGAATACTTGTATAATTCTCTAATTGAAGATTAAATTTCAAGGCATGCAGACACTGTTTTATGTTTGAGCGAGTCTTGAATTTAATTTTCTTTTCTCATTTTCTCTAAGAAAAGTAAATAAATAAACAATGGCCTAAAATGTGTCAAAAACTCAATATATGTTAAGCATTTAAACCCAAATGAAATGTCAATCAACCAATCTTAATGGAAAACACTAACTGTGTTTGTATGTTAATGTGAGAGACAGATAGCTCAAGTGCAAATGAAGTACCAAAAATTAACAATTTTTTTCATAATTTATTTATTTGTTTATTGTTGTTATGCAAATGATGGCAAACCCTTTGCATAACAACAATAAATAAATAAATAAATTATGAAAAAAATGTTACTTTTTGGTACTTCATTTACTCTCTCTCTCTCTCTCTCTCTCACACACACACACACACGCACACACATACACATACAAACTCAATTAGTGTTTTCCTTTACAATTGGTTGATTGACATTTCATTTGGGTTTAAATGCTTAATAAATATTGATTTTTTGACCCACTTTAGGCCTTTGTTTATTTATTTACTTTTCTTGAAGAAAAAGAGAAAAAAAAAATTAAATTCAAGACTTACTCAAACACAATACAGTGTATGCATGCCTTGAAATTTAAGCTTCAATTAATGAATATATGCAAGTATTCATCTTCGCCATGTATAAGCTAGACACAGTAGACAAGTTTTTGGTTTTCAGTTTGTAGAACATCATTTGTTGCTTTCATATTGGAACAAATTTCCAATTTGTCTTCCATTAAAAAGAACATAAAATTAAATTCTTCAAAATAGTAATAGGGGTTGCGAACCTCCTTTATTTCTGGCGCCAACAACACTACGTACCGCCTGAAGCAGCGATCGTAGCACCACTATACATCGCCACTCTCCAATTCCTTTTGTGATTTTATGGTTATTTGAAAATTCTAAATATATGGATTTATAAATGAGAAGAAAGAATAATGCAAGGAATAAATATCTAACTATTTAAAGTCTAATACGACGTCATTTTTATAGCAGATTGAGAAAGAAAATGATGTGGAAATGAATATAAAACATATAAAACTAGAGGACTTGAGGAGTGAAAACTGAAAAAAATGAACAGCAACATCTCATTGGTTACTATTGTATCTACGGTAACTACAAAGTGCCTTTTTATGTAGTAGGGATACATTTACTATAAATAGGATGAAGACAGTGTACACCATGTATTAGTATTTTGGGAGAATTGTATATGAGAATTAATGTTGCCATATATTTGTGTCGTTAAAATTTATTAATTCATTTAACTTTAATACACGACAAGTACAGTTAGAATTAGTGTGTGACCTAAATTCTATTTGGAATCATATTTGAAGTTTATTTGGGGAATTCGTGTTGAACTTGAAGAGGTCAAGACATGGATCAAAGAGAAAGTTTCGACGCTTTTCTGCTAGTTGATCGCTAGCCTACCGCTCGAGCAACACCGTCGCAATTCTGTCCCAGAGTTAGCATTGCTTGCCTGGCACCTTGCTGGAACTCGAGCGATAGCTTGTCTTGCACAGACTCATTTTTCGAGTTTTAAGAATTCATTTTCATATATAACTTTACTTTTAGAGTTTTGGACGTCTCCTACATATATTTAACTCTTCATTGTATTTTAGATTAAGTTAAACAAATATGTAAATACAAATTTTTGTGTTCTATCTCCATATTTTAGATTAAGTTAGACAAATATGTAAATCAAAAGGCCATTTCTCATATTCAACTTCATCTTTCAAATAATATTCTTCAACATGTTTCGAATGAGAAGTCAGCTGTTGTACAATGGTTGAAATTGGAGCAATTAAGCATGACAGATAGTCTAACTTTCATAAATATCTTTTAAAGACATGATTTTATATAGTCGTGATACTTTCGCCATTGAAGAAGTCAGTGATGCTTTATATTAAAGGAGAAGATGAAGTGTCTTGTTGGATATGAAGTTCATGGAGATGGCCTCGTTGTTTATGATGATTGTGCAAAGGGCAAATTAAAATCTAACTTCAAATTTAGTAATTATTGAAAAAAAAAAAAGGGCACTTGAAAAATGATTGTTGCTGAATAAAGAAAAATTGACTTCAACTTGGCAATAAAAAACTTTGGGGAAAGCCAAAATTGCAAAAAATTGTCACAGTGGTGGAGAACTTCTACTTATTTCTGACTATCACTTCAAACCTAACAAGAATTAATTTTTTGATACAACTTGCACTTTTTATATGTGTTCTAATCAAAATTTATTTTTAACATATGAAACATTTTGAAAGGTATTGTGGTAATGAAAATTAATACACCTAGTTGGTATTGTTAGGTTAGAATAAAAATGTTTCATGGGACGGTTAAAACACTTGATATAGCGAGAGACGTTTCAAATTTCAAGAAAAAATTTATTTCCTTAAGTACTCTTAATTCAAAAGGGTATAAGTACACTGTTGAAGGTAGAGTCCTGAAAATTAGTAAAGGATCCCATGTTTTGTTAAATGGACGTAGAAAATCCCAACTATATGTCTTACAGTATTATACATAAGCTTTGATCAATCAGAATATTTTAAGAATTCAAGTAGATTTGGGGTTGGATTTTGTACTGTCGGAGTGTAATTTGGGATCTTCTTTGAAGAATACATTTCAGTTGAATTTATAACTTATGGGTAATGCATCTTTGTCACCATTATCAGCGATGCCATTTTATAGGGTTACTAGTAATAGACTCATTTTTTGCCATAACCTTCACATAGGTATAGTGCTGCTGATTTAGTTGATATTTTGAATATGGTTAAAAGTGTTGATTCCTGTCAATATCCTTCTTTTGATGCATTTAGTTGTGGTGATTCTGTTTTAAGACTTGTTTCTACCCTGTTTGGTGATATCTAGTCCAGTGCTTGGAATTTTGTTAATAATCAATTATCAAGTTTTGCCCTAGTTGGGTAACACAATTTTAAATAATATTTCCGGTTGAAAATGTTGATAGAGAAACCTATAGAGGTGAATGAACCTCAAAGTGAAAATGTAACTGCAGAGCCTAACCTTTGAATTGATAATACCTCTATTCAAGATTACCAGCTTACAACAGATAGAGAAAGGATCAGGGAAATAAGACCTAACCTTAAATATGAATCTCAAAACTTGATTTATTTTACCTTGGTCTCATATGAAGCCATTGAACATTCTAAATTTGCTTCTTTTGAACAAACTATGAATGGTCCAAAATCTGAAAATTGGAAGAAGGCCATGGAAGAAAAAATGCAATCTTTAATTGAGAATCAAATTTGAAAGTTGGTTAACAAGCCCAAGGATCATAAGATAGTACAATGTAAATGGATTTACAAACTTAAAGAAGGGAATAATTCTAGTGATCCTCCAACGTATAAGGCCAGATTAGTGGCCAAGGGATTTACTCAAAAGGAGGGGAATGATTACAATGAAATATTCTCTCTTGTGATCAAATACAATACTATTAGGCTAATTCTTGCATTGGTTGTTCAATTCAATTGGGAGCTAGAACAACTTGATGTTAAGACTAGCTCCTACATGGAGAGTTGGAAGAGAACATCTACACAAGTCAACCTCAAGGTTTTGAGGTGAAGAGTAAAGCTGGTTTTGTGTGCAAATTGAAAAGGTCATTAATGGTATGGACTTAAACAAAGTCCTAGACTGTGATATTCGTTTGTATTTTTGTTTAAGGGTTGATGTTTATTCCTTCCACTGAAATTCGTCTCTAGGTAGAGAATCTTTGAGTTTGTTCATTGTAGTGAAATTCATGTCAATGTGGAGTTTGTTAGAATTAAGGTGTGACCTAAATTCTATTTGGAATCTTATTTGAAATCTATTTGACGAATTCTAGTTGAAATTATATTTGAAAGCTCAATTCAGAATTGAAATTTGTGTTGGATTTCAAGATATCAAGATATGGACCAGAGATAAATTTTCGGCATTTTTTTCGCTAGAAGCCACTAGCCTATTGCTCGAGTAATGCCATCGCTATTCTGTCCCTAAGCCACCCACATGCGCCATCGTGGCGTTCGAGTGACGACTCGTTCGGTCCAGGCCCCTTTTCACATTTTGATGCGTTTGAGTATTCTTTTCTATCTACAACTCTACTTTTAGGATTTTGGACGTCTCCTACGTATATTTAACTTTCATTATATTTTAGATCAAGTTAGACAAAGTTATAAATACAAAATCTTTGTATTATTTCTCTATATTTTAGTTAAATCTCATTTACTCTGCAAATTAATTTGTTCTTGTATTATTGTGATCAATTACTTTATATTGTGCCTATAATTTCGTATTTTCTTTAATAAATTGGTATATGAAGAATCTAATATCATCTTCGTTTTTCAACAAGTATTTTTATAATAATTAATAATAATAATAATGTTTAAATGTTGATCACTTAAAAATGTCAAAGTAGCACAAGTCATATCCAAGCATAAAATTAAACTCATGACTATATATATATCACGTTTACTCAAGTCTTTATGACAAATGCATGACCAATCAAGCAAATGGAGTGCACATGTGCGAGCCCGTCCGAGACAGTGCAAAATGCAACCAATGACATGAAGTAAAGTTAGGATCACATTAATATTGTCAATAACTAGTAAATCTTTCTAACCGAGTACATAGTGGTTCAAGACCACACGAAAAAAAGAATTATATTTCATTAATTTTTACAAAATAGATACATCGTTATTAAAATTAACCTCGTATGATCTTTATCTTATGATATCACTGTATTGATTTCAAAATCGAAAGGAAGATTAGTTAAATCAACAGTGGATTTTGAACAATGAAAAATAGTATACATCGTATCAGTAATAATTCCTATTGTTCAAATTAATAATATTTCACAATCTTAGATTGTGAAATATTATTAATTTGATTAGGGAATTTAATGCAATTAAAACGAATGGATAACGTTAGAAACCAAAATAAGGAGAAAATCATGATCATATATGGTATTCATTAATGCACATATCCATTGTATTTTATGAGTTGAACAATTTAATTGAAAATATAATTTTACCATGCTCTTGATCTAATTATAATCGTCTAAAATAAAAAATATAAAAAATCTTCATATAATTATATACTAAGAAATCATTTCAAAATCAAATTATGTGTTTATTAGAAATAACGATGTACTCTATATTTGATTAATTCTGATACAAAACAATGATAAAATTTGAATTTTATGTAGGAAATCAAGTAATTGTAGAAAATATGATACTGTGAAAGAATAATGTTAATACTTTCTTTCTCACGCTCCTACAAGAGTAGACTTGTATAAACTCTTAGTATGACCGACACCTCGGATCCCAAGTCATTTAAATCATGACACCTTGGATATTCGAGGTGTCTGATTTGAGTGGATAACTGTACGTGTTTATTATATATGGTCAACGTTTGAGATGTCATGATTTGCGTGGATAATCGTACGTGTATGCCGTATATTTGGATCCAATGAAAAGTGAGCTCTTGAGGGCATAGTAATGATCCCACTTTGGAGGACGTAAATTGAGTGGACAATCATATGTGTATGTCATATATGGTCGATGCCCGAGGTGTCGTGATTCAAATAACGACAATCATACATGTGTATTGTGTAGTGGGGTCCAGTGAAAAGTGAATTGTTGAGGATGCACTAAAGACTCCATTTTTGAGATGTAGTGATTTGAATGGACAATCGTATGTGTATCTTTTATATGGTCAATGTCTGAAGTGTCATGATTTGAATAGTCAATGATACGTGTGTATCATATATTTGGGTCCAGTGTGAAATGAGCTGTTGAGGATGTAGGAAAGACCACACCCCACCACTCTTTGTATAAATACATATGTATGCATGGATACATAGTGGAAATTTAAGCATCAGATACCAACCCATAGCCTTCTCTTTCATCAGCAATAAAAACCCATAAATGCTAGGGCATCCTCTCTATACGCTCTGCAATAACTCCTCCACCTTCTCCACCTGTTCCCCTTTTCTTCTTCCTTCTTCACCTCCCCCATCACTATTCTCTTCTCTCTCTTTTCATTTTTATATCTGCAGATTTTTATTTCCCTTTCATTTGCCTCACAGCTGTTCTTAAATTCCAGTCACGAGAAAGGCGTCCTTCGAAATAATCCTCAAAACCACTCTTTAAAGTACTAACCAAATTCTTCTTTTTCATCAACCCATTTGACCTTAAAACCAGATCTGACCTGCTTTGCTCTTCTCTATTCATAAAACCTTGTTAAGGTTTTCTAGGGTTTCTATCAACTTTCAAGAACAGTAAGTTACTCAAGCATGTGCAGCGCGCTATGTATATATATATATATATATATATATACATCTTGTACTCTTTATTTTCAAAACAGAAAGTTTCATTTCTGTAATTAATTTGGTTAAATTTGTTTTATCCGTCATGTCTTTTTGCAGGAGAAAGAACAGCCGACTAAAACTCCACCGGAATACTCGTGGGCGTTAAATAAAAATGCCAGATTGAAGATTTTCTCAGTGTCAAAGGCGTCAAACTGAGACAACTCCGTGTTGTGCATTTCAGTTCTGTAATTGGCATGTAAGGACAGATGAAAAAAGTCTTTGTTTCAAAAGTCACTAAACAAAATTAAGTAATTTCTAGTCTGTTGTTTGTTGTTTGATGTAACCATCCTTTTTTTTCTCAGACACTGCCACTGAATCCATTAAATTCAACGCACTACCTTCTAAAAACCGAAAAACTAAAACATTTAGAGAGAGACAGAGAGAAGTTTCTAGGGTTTCTTTGTGAAGATTTGTAGGTTCAAGGGAATTCGAGGAGGCCCCATGGCATGAATTTTCAGGCAAGTCTCAAAACATACAAAAAAGGTCAGTGGATAAAAAATAAAAAATCTAAAAATTTTGCAAGCCTAAACTACAACGAGTTTAAGGATTCTGATGAACAGTTCCAAGAACAATTAATTTTCTTGTCAAGTATTTATGATACACTATTAGGTGTGAAGGGTCAACCATATCATTTTCTCTTGGAATTCCCTTTAAGATCTGATTTGACCATGAACCAGGTCATAAAAGTAATTCCAGTGAAATCATTCTCGAAAATGCTTTAATTCCAGGGAACTAAAGCATTTTTTCACACATTACACACACTCTCGAAGATCACAAGATCTGAGTCTTAATATCATTCCTTAGTTCATAATCACATGTCCAAATTTCCATTTGGGTTCTCTTTGCTTTTTCTTTTTCTTGATACATAGTTCCCACAGTTTAGTATTGCTTCAATGTACACTTGTTTGGCTTAATTCTTTTATTTTCTTCTTCTTGCAGCTGATTGCAAATCTTTAAGTTTGTGACTTAAGAACATCAAGATGTTTCAGCCAAACATGTTTGATAGCCACCATTCCTTGCTGGATGTTAGCCATAGAACACCGGAAAATGAGATGGACCTTATTAGGGATGATGAATACGAGAGCAAATCGGGGACTGAAATCATGGAAGCCCCTTCTGGTGATGATGGAGATCCCAATCAACGCCCCAAAAAGAAGCGCTACCATCGCCACACTCAGCGTCAAATCACTGAAATGGAAGCGTAAGGAGTGCCCAGCAAAAATAAATAATTAAGAGATACATTTAGATATACTTAATGAATTCAATTCATTTATTTTCACGAAATTTATTAATTTACAGGTTTTTTAAGGAATGCCCTCACCCGGATGATAAACAAAGGAAAGAGCTTGGTCGTCGATTAGGGTTGGAGCCTTTACAAATTAAATTTTGGTTCCAAAACAAGCGCACTCAAATGAAGGTAAAGTGTCTTGTCTTTCAGAATTCCCAGGCTTAATATTTTCACCCACGTCTTTCTGTATGTTAGTACATTAACTAATTAGTGTATGTATGGGAAGTTTAACGATTAAATATATTCAGTCTCAACATGAGCGGCATGAGAACACACAGCTGAGGAATGAAAACGATAAGCTACGTTCAGAGAATATAAGGTATAAAGAAGCTCTCAGCAATGCTACTTGTCCCAATTGTGGAGGACCAGCTTCCATTGGTGAGATGTCATTTGATGAGCAGCACTTGAGGATAGAGAATGCTCGCCTAAGAGAGGAGGTAATAAGAGCAGACTTGAGACATTTGTAATAGGAATACTTCTTTTTAGTAAGTGTTCAAAGATTCTTACTTTAAATGAGATTGTGCTTGTGTAAATTGATAATCATTTTGGATCCATGAGTGAAATAAATGATTAAGCAAATAAATTAGCCAGTGAGTGTTTTTATATGCAATTTTGAACTTATGTACATGGGTGCTCTCATTCCAGATTGATAGGATTTCTGGAATTGCTGCAAAGTATGTTGGCAAACCTTTGCTTTCTTACTCACATCTTCCTCCTGGATCATCTTGTTCACTTGATCTTGGACCGGGAAATTTTGGGCTGCAGACAGGCATGGATGGTGAGTTATTTGGTGCAGCTGATCTACTTAGGTCAGTCTCCGGACCAGCTGAAGCCAACAAGCCCATGATCATTGAGTTGGCTGTTGCTGCAATGGAGGAATTAATCCAAATGGCCCAAACTGGAGAGCCTTTATGGATTCCTAGCACGGACATTTCTGCTGAGACTTTGAGTGAAGAAGAATATGTCCGGACTTTCCCTCGTCTGATTGGGCCAAAGCCCTTGGGATTGAAATCTGAGGCATCTCGAGGGTCAGCAGTTGTGATAATGAATCACATCAGCTTGGTTGAAATTCTGATGGATGTGGTGGGATTTCTTACATGCATATATGGACTTCATCATATGATTTTTATTTCATTTTAATGATCAGCAGTTTTGGTGTCATTGTGATTACAGAATCAATGGACAAGCGTGTTCTCCAGCATTGTCTCAAGAGCAATGATTGTTGAAGTTTTATCAACTGGAGTGGCAGGCAACTATAATGGAGCTTTACAAGTGGTATGCATAAAAATGTTATCTTGGAGATTGCTATTCTTCACTGATGAAGCAAGGACATTTTATTAGAAACTCTTAGAAATTGATCATCCTAATGCTGTTATCTTTTTAGATGACTGCTGAGTTACAGGTCCCTTCTCCATTGGTTCCAACTCGCGAAAACTATTTTGCAAGATATTGTAAACAACATGGTGATAGAACTTGGGCTGTGGTTGATGTTTCTTTGGACAACCTAAGAGCTACCTCAATATCCAGGTGTAGACGAAGGCCATCTGGTTGTTTGATCCAAGAATTACCAAATGGTTACTCAAAGGTATAAAAAATTCTCAAGATAATATGTCAATTTAAATAAGTATAGGTCTATATGTTACTAGTTGTGATCATGCTCCTATCTGCAGGTTATATGGGTGGAACACGTTGAGGTGGATGATAGAACTGTTCACACCATCTACAAACCACTTGTCAATTCTGGTCTCGCATTTGGGGCAAGACGCTGGATAGCGACTTTGGATAGACAATGTGAACGTCTTGCAAGTGTAATGGCCAATAACATTTCAGCAGGAGATGTTGGGGGTACTAACAGATTTCAAATTTTACTGTAAAATGTTAGTTAACTTGATTTCTTTAGCCTGTGGTAATTTGAGTTGTTTCTGGTGCAGTGATATCATCTCCAGAAGGTAGAAAGAGTATGTTGAAGCTGGCAGAAAGAATGGTAATGAGCTTCTGCTCTGGGGTCGGTGCTTCAACCGCACACACATGGACAACACTGTCAGGAAGTGGAGCTGATGATGTTAGGGTTATGACCAGAAAGAGTGTGGATGATCCAGGCAGGCCTCCTGGTATTGTGCTAAGTGCTGCTACATCATTTTGGCTCCCAGTTCCGCCAAAAAGAGTTTTTGATTTTCTTCGTGATGAGAATTCGAGAAACGAGGTACGGAACGTTTGTTCTAGACCTTGAATTTAAATATCCGAGTCAATCTTTGATGTCACATTACTTCAGCAGCTCCTATGATCAAGTGCATACTAAAAATAAATGGATTCTTAACTCGTACTAGGAAACAAATAATCACACGGTCATCACTATACATTACAGGATATGACAGAAACTATCTTTGTATAAGAATTAAACAATAGTTTCTCTACTCTGCAATTTAGAAGCTTAGGAGGTGTTTAATGGATATTATTGAGGAAATAATGTGTACCAAATAGGGGCTTATTCGAGTGGTTACAAGGATTCTTGAAGAAATGGTTTAACCTATAAGAAATTACTCACATTTTATATTATATATAACAATTACAGTGGGATATTCTCTCTAATGGGGGCCTTGTTCAAGAAATGGCACATATTGCAAATGGCCGTGATCCGGGCAATTCTGTTTCGTTACTGCGTGTCAATGTAAGTTGTTGATATATCTTTTGAGCAGTTTATAATCCAATCATTGTTACCAGAACTTTCCCCCCAATGACTGGAGTGCTCTTCATAAACTGTTGAAATTGTATTCTGCAGAGTGCAAACTCCAGCCAAAGCAATATGCTGATTTTACAAGAGAGTTGTACTGATTCAACAGGCTCCTATGTTATTTATGCCCCAGTTGATATTGTTGCCATGAATGTAGTCTTAAGTGGCGGTGACCCAGACTACGTTGCCCTCTTACCATCTGGTTTCGCTATACTTCCTGATGGACCTATAAATCCAGCTGGAGGGATTAATCCTGAGGTTGGGTCTGGTGGATCATTACTGACCGTTGCCTTTCAGATATTGGTAGATTCAGTTCCAACAGCAAAACTTTCTCTTGGTTCAGTGGCAACTGTTAATAGCCTTATCAAGTGCACCGTAGAAAGGATCAAGGGTGCTTTGCTGTGCGAAGGTGCATGACAGAAAGGTCTGCGTCCTGGTGAGCTTTTCTTTTTAAACTGATTCTCGGCTTAGACAACTAATGTATTCTCCCTGAATCCTTTAGAGCTTTCCATGCCTGAAAGCAGGAAATATTTATTTAGGAGCAAATGTACAGCTGCACTCCTAAATAAACCAACCTTTGATATCACAGAAAAGGTAGACAGACATGAAAATTTTACAAAGTAAATTATACTTCTGGTTAGTGTTACAACTGTCTGGTAAATATTTGATCGACCAGAAACGAAGCATTTTTGTTTGTTCACCTGTCTAGACAGTCATTACATCCTTAAAAACGGTTTCTTCAGTCTGACATCATTTTTTTGACTGTCTTATGTTGCAGTTTAGACTTGAAATGAAGAGCAAACGGGAAAGAAGGATATGTTTACCGTAGGATGTGAGAGGAAGGAAAGAAGTCAAGAACGCACCTTGTATAATCCTTTCTGTGTAGTGTTAATTATCTTGGACGAAGAAACATAGAGTTTCACCACTCAGGAAGATTAATATAGGTTCGGGTATTGACTTTGTCCATAATTATCAAGCAAACGAAGAGCTTTTTGAATTGTATTAAACTCTTTTGTACCTTTGTTTTGCAATAAAGTTTAGGGTTTTTCTCTTCTAGTATCAAATCATTTCTTTTGGATTAGATTTAGTTAGAAGACGGTGGAACCTCAATCTGACTGTCTTGACAGTGGTTTCCCTTTTAAGTGAACTTTTGCTTCAGTAATATTTAAGATTTCTTTTTCTTGATGTGATATTATTCGACTAAAAATTTCATTCCCAACCTCAACTGTCTCGACGTTTTAACCAGTATAGTGGTTTTAGTGATGAAGGCTGAAATGCGAAATCGGCAAGAACAGAATTACCTTATGGGAAGTTATTTACACTAGTTCACCATGAAATATGAAGCAGATGACATGCTAGCTTTTGAGAATTTACTTAACATGCAGGAAAATAATACAAATTTGTATTCCCATCAATGATTTTCTTTGTATTTAGAAAGAAACTGTGATAGAAATTATACATTTGTAGATTATGTAAATTCCTTTGCTGATCTTGGAACATGAACAATTATGATCCGTAACCCACAATCACCCAATTGTCCAGTCTCCAATGAAAATTCATACAGGGAACAAAAATGAGAGAATTAGAGTTTCTTTTTTCTTTTGCAATTAGTGTTGCTTTGTATGCATGGATGTTTCCATCCATATCAACCTTTTTCATGTAAACTCATTTTGATGTAGAATCAATAGCAGAATTAGAATTGTAGAAAGTAGTAGTAGTAGAAGAAAGAGAGAAGAAGCCGTGAAGTAGAAGCCGTAAAAGAAAGGGGAAGGAAGAAGAAACGTGAAGGGGAAGGGGAAAACGTGGCAACAGCCAAACTTAATTTTCATTCAATCATCATTTATGTTTAAACTACAATGAAAAATCCAATAAATAGTAAAAACATAACGATCTTGGCCCACCCACTATTACAAGTCCAATAATAATAATAAAAAATGTAATTAATAAAAATCAACAATAAAATAAATCGTGATGTACGCATCAACTCTCCCGAGATGGGAGAAAACTCGACCATGTCGGATAAACTTCTACCAGGGGATACAAATTTGTATTCCCATCAATGATCTTCTTTGTATTTAGAAAGAAACTGTGATAGAAATTATACATTTTGTAGATTATGTAAATTCCTTTGTTGATCTTGGAACATGAACAATTATGATCCGTAACCCACAATCACCCAATTCTCCAGTCTCCAATGAAAATTCATACAGGGAACAAAAATGAGAGAATTAGAGTTTCTTTTTTCTTTTGCTATTAGTGTTCCTTTGTATGCATGGATGTTTCCATCCATATCAACCTTTTCATGTAAACTCATTTTGATGTAGAATCAATAGCAGAATTAGAATTGCAGAAAGTAGTAGTAGAAGAAAGAGAGAAGAAACCGTGAAGTAGAAGCCGTAAAAGAAAGGGGAAGGAAGAAGAAACGTGAAGGGAAAGGGGAAAACGTGGCAACAGCCGAACTTAATTTTCATTCAATCATCATTTATGTTCCAACTACAATGAAAAATCCAATAACTAGTAAAAACATAACGATCTTGGCCCACCCACTATTACAAGTCCAATAATAATAATAATAATAAATGTAATTAATAAAAATCAACAATAAAATAAATCGTGATGTACGCATCTACTCTCCCGAGATGGGAGAAAACTCGACCATGTCGGATAAACTTCTACCAGGGGACGTTTTTCGTAAGAACAAAATATCGAAACTCTATGTTTGATAGTAACGAAAACTGCAGCTTATTCCCAAGAATATGATCCGACCAAGGGGGACGATCTCTCCATCTAAGTATCGATACTGGACTCCGAATAATAAACAATTATGCAACTCATCTCTAACACGTTCATTTGGTTGTGTATAATAAGGAGCATAAGAAGCTAACATCGCTGACTGGTGTGTAGAGAAAAATGATCGCAACATCGAAAGCTAGAATTGGCCTCGATTAGTAAACAATTCTTCTGTATTGAAAATATAACTTTCATATAAGTGAAATGGCCAATCAAATCGAAAATCATTATGTGAATTACCCAAAAACGTTTTTTTTTTCACGTTTTTAAGAAAACCGATAAGAGAAACGCACAATAAAATGTAGTAATTTGCAATAAGGTACTCTAATATATATTGCGCTTCGAAAGTAAGTTCAAAAATTTCATGATTGAAAATGATTTGACCCCTTAATGTGGCATGAAATTTAAGAATGTTGCCAACATGATGATTAGCTAACAAAGTATGTCGATAATTAGTGGACAACATCCTGATGTCAATAAGAAGAATGTGCAATCGAGTAATGGCCTTAGAAAA
>CAIGRS010193601.1:0-20188 GCA_903798395.1 Fraxinus floribunda | reverse complement strand
TCAATTCACCAAAAACGGACAAATCGAGGTTCCATAAAATTATTATTTTGCCTTCATCATCTTGGCATGTGTGGTATGATATCTCTTGGTTGTTTGTGGTATAATCTTGCTTTTCTACATTCTTGTGAGACCATTATTGACTTGGCCCATGTTTGAGCCCCATTATATAAAAACTCATTTTTCCTCGAGCTCATTTGCAACCGTACATTCTTTCAATAAAATAATTTTACACGTAAATCCAAAAATTTTCTTACTTTTTAACCACACATTCTCCAAAACATTACTATTGCAAAACTCAATCTTTCAAAAAATGGAGCTCAAATACACCCTTACTGTGTCCTGGCTACCTTAAAAAATTACTAATAAGTTTACTTATAAACATGTGAGTTTTAAAAGAAATACATTGGTTTCTTGGTATTGCTTACAATTAGTTAGTTCTATGAAATGTGTGGATAAAAAGTACGTTCAACCAACTTTAAGAAAAAATTAAGCACGTCCAAACATGCAATAGTTTTTTTATATAGTCGAAGTTGGAAACAAGGAGGTTGCTGATTTTGAAAGTAACTTATAACTTGCTATCAAAATATTTATCGTTTTTACTGTAGTTAAGAAAAACTTAAGACCTCCAAATATTTTTGAAATCATAAAGGTTGATTGTATAAAAATACCCACGTCTGTGGAGCTGTTGATTCGTAAAATCAGTGAGAAGAAAGAAATTATATATGGACAGAATGTTTATTGTAGTTTTGATTTTTTGGTCCCCTTCAAGCATAAACACTTTTACTTGGTTGTCCTTAAATCAGATGTTCACATGTTTTCACTTATTATTGTTGTATAAAACGTAGAATACTTATAAGAACAACCTGTGGCGAGTGATGTATGATGCGACGGGTGTAAGATTACACGCTGGAAGACAAGCAGAGATTTGTGGCTCTTGCTGCTGCCGGTTTGTATCCGTGCAAATATAGATGCAATAGCAAATGCGTAAGCATATTTGCTTGCGTTTTCTTGTGAAAAAATGATAGATTTGAAGATACCATAAACTGTTATGAGTATACAAAGTTTTATGCTATGTACACGAGAAACATCTAACAAACTGCTTTTCAGGTTTTAAATCAAATTGTATGTGAACTTCCAGCTGAACACCCTCCAGCCGAGAGCAGACCATTGCGTGAACTTCTTGGTCATACACCTACTCAGGTTCATTTTTTTGCTTTAACGGAAGATAAGATTTTTTTACCTGATCATATCATTTATTTTTTGTCCATCTGGGGCACGAGTATTGAATTTTTCTTGATTTAATTTCCCTTTTTTCTTTACATTGCCTACTCAACGATGTTTCCCAGTAAAAGAAGGCCAAGTGGGATGAAATTTCATCCCAAGCCTTCTCAAACCTACCTTTCTGACAAAGTGGGGAAAGTGCCTATTTCTTTCACCAATTAAAAGAAATAGTCATTTCAGAACTTATTTACTTATAAGAAACTTTTTAAGCTTAGCCAAACGTGCTCCTTGGATTTCTTGATTCTTTTCTTGCTAAACTTTTCCGTCTCTGTTTGTAAATGGCTAACATTGAGATTTTTATGGCTTGATTGGTGTGGACTGCGTAGTGTTAAGAAAGACGAAAAAGTTAAAATCTTAAGCTCTGTACCGTTTAATTTAGTACCGTGTACCAAACATACTCTTAGGATGCATTTAGTACGAGACCTTACAAGGAATCTAATAAAAAATTAGAATGGAAAATATTAGGTGAATAATATTTTTTAATCTTTCATTCAAAAGAATGCCATTTACTACTCTTTACCCTACTCCGCATAATGTTATATGCGCAAATAGCATTTATTTACGTAGTATTTTCCATTCTAATTTTATTCAAGATTCATTGTATCGTTGATTTGCATTTCATGTAATCGTTATTTTAGGTTTAAGTCTTTGCCTTTTCGGGTTCATTCAACACCCTTAATGAATACCTGCAATTTGTGGAATCCCGTCTAATCCAGATCATATCTGGTTTTATATATTGTCACAAAATTGATATACATTTTTTTAATAAATTTCTGAAATTCGTTTGTGCTTCAGGTAGTTGCTGGTGCACTGCTGGGACTTGTTACAGCAACAGTCATCCATTTGATCACTGGCTCAAGCGTTCGAACTTGATCATTACATTTCTTAACTTAGACCGAAGATCTTCATGATGCAGATTTATTGCCATATTGACTACAAGAGGGTGTTGTTCTGAGTTTAAGTCGTTCCGTTTACGTTTGTGTATCTTCTTTCTATGTGAACAAAAAGGACAAAGTAAAGGTGATAGTAGTTTGATGCATTTTAAGGGAGGGAGAAAATCCTGGGACTTGCCTTTAAACCAATAGTAAGATCTCTGTACGTGAAGATGCAGATAGGAGTGGGTGGTGTCATGGTGGGATGAGGATGAGTGAAGTGGGGTGGTAGTGGTAGTGGTAGTAGCCCGAGCCAAGTGAGTGGGGGTGGGGGAAGAACCATTTTTTATTTTTCTAGATTTAAATATTTCCTAACTGTCTGTTTCTTGTTTCTCTTTTTAATTATTTTAAATAAGATAAGATAAAAGACTTTCGCCCTTATTAATTTGGTCAAATGAAGGTCGGCTTCAAAATCTTGATTATACAACGAACTTTTGGATGGAAACATTCAACGCATCTAAAGCTACATATTAATTTAAAAGTCGAGGATCCCACATCATTTTTTTATTTAAAGATTTGGGACCCCATGTCAATTTACTTGAAATAAAACAATCATGCTACAGTGCAAGAAAAATTTGAGTGAAAAATTTACATAATATTACATGACATTTATTATTGAACTGTTTAAAATACAGTCAACTTTTTCATTCAATCATCTTCTGTTACCACTGTTTCTGACCAAGTGATATAATTCGAAATAAAATTATAACGTTAAAGTAATTGGGATCTTTTTGAGGATTAATCAGGGATCTATCCTTTTCACAAGTACTTAGTACTTGTCTGAGTATTTATTCTTGATAATGTATAGACATAACATGGTCCTTTCTGAAAATCGCGCCTGGGTTCTTTTGTTCCAATAAAATACATATTTAGCTCCAAATCCTCTTCTTAATTAAATATAATTATCAAAACTACAAAATAAAATAAAATAATATAATGTTTGTATGCATCTGACTATGCACATGCCGTCACGAGCTTCATAAAAATGGTAACATTCATGCAGTCGAACATTCATAAAGTATGGATTTTACTATGTAATATACTTTACATTCAATACCGGCTATTTTTTTTTTCTCCACTCCGCAAAATACGCGAAGGTGTCTTTTCTTGATTAATTGTTGATGGTGAAATTAGGGTCCTCAACTGAGATAAGTACAGATATGGATATGGTCAAAAATGTGTATCTATACTTGGCCAAATTGTACCACACATTGTATAACAGACACGCCTGTTGTTGCCCATCCTGGCCATGTGAAAATTCTGAGAAAAAAACATCACATCTCTTAAATAACACAATCAAATGGCCCCAACACTGCCAGATGACAAACCCACTTATTAATTAAAGAATATGGCAAAATGATTTACAAGGATGTATAAAACTAAAATGAAATATCGAAATTNCCCATCCTGGCCATGTGAAAATTCTGAGAAAAAAACATCACATCTCTTAAATAACACAATCAAATGGCCCCAACACTGCCAGATGACAAACCCACTTATTAATTAAAGAATATGGCAAAATGATTTACAAGGATGTATAAAACTAAAATGAAATATCGAAATTTAACTTTTAAACTTTTAAAGAGAAAAACTACATGGATCGGGCTCTAAATTTACCGAAAATGCGCTTAGATTCTTGTTCATAGATGCTGTTACTGTAGGATGCTGCCAACTGATATGGGTGCAGTTTTTCAAACCCCTACTCAGTACATTTTCTAACTTTATCCAATATCAAGCTTCTTAACTGGATCCTGTGACGGTGTGACCAATTTCTTTAACTGCTCCCAGATAAGGCCATAGACATTAAAATTTTTATCGAGAGAGAGACGTTGAAACTTTTCTCAAGATTCCATTATATGAAGTCAAGTTGCAGCCCACTGTATTTTTAGGTGACAGAATGCAGCAAAATCAAGAAACTTAAGCAGTATTTTATTGGAAACAATTTTTTACTGTTACTGCCCACATTTTGCTGCTCTCTTACCAGTCGGTAGATCTGAATTTCATCTACTATATCTGCCAGTCTAAAAAAAGCCTATGGTTTCAGGGTTCTATTCTCTGCAAATTTGTTTTGCTCTCCTTCAGAAAATCCAGTTGGGCTGAAATCAATGTATAGCACTCTGTTTCCATTTCATATTCTTAGCAATTTGCAGTATGCACTAGGCATGTTTAGTTTTATGTTCTTGGTATTTGAGGTTGATTTTATTGCGTCATATACAAGACTTATTAGTTTGTTGTCGTAGTAATATGTTTTTTTTTTTTTGAATGATAGATAGGGTCATAGAAACTCAGTGTTGACGTCTATGCATGAATTTTTTGATTTAACGTTTCTTCAGATGCACTTCTTCTTAGACCCTCAAATTCCAACTTGCTGTTATTAAATCTCTTATGGGTGGCTGTGCTTATCCTTTTTGCGTTAATGTTTCCAAGAAAGTTGATGGTTTTGAAAATTGGACTTAAAGGAAAAGAAATTATACTAACCAGATGTGTTTTGCACTCAAAATACCAATGCAGATGTTCATCCTGAGATCTGCATCACTCTTAGAAGTCGTTGGGATCGGTGTGAGACGAAATTAGCATCTGATGATTGAGTTTAACTACATGGGAAAAGGGGATTTGTCTGTGATTTTATATAGCTTTACTTAGCTTGCCTGGTAGACGAAAAAGGGAAGGAGTTTTTGCTGGCAGTCGAGTGCCAAGTCGAAACACTTGGTTTGTTTTAGTTCTATAGTAGATCAGAAGGCGTAAAAATGAGATCCATAGAGGATAAGGGGTGCTTGAGTTATGGAACTACACAAGAGACGCCAGGTGGAAGTTGTATGACTTTTGAGTTCCACAAGGGGAATGGGATGAATCGAGCTTCTCATCAACGAACAGCATTAGGAAAACCGACTCCGTCGAAATGGGACGACGCACAAAAATGGCTAGTAAATCTATCGAAAGGAGGAGATAGAAATCAGGCAAAAGCTTCCCCCCGTAATTCGAATGCTGATGACAGGAGATTGATAGTTCCGGTACCAAAGAAGGAATACTCGAGTGGAGATGAGGAAGAAAATGATGGTGCTGGGCCTGCTGGCTCTAAAAGTGCGAGTCCATATGAAGTGGAAACTAAGAAAGTAGATTGTGATGAGTCAATATGGAGAATCAATAAGCCTGTTAATAGTTCTGCATCGGTTGTGCGCTCTGTATGTGTGAGGGATATGGGGACAGAAATGACTCCGATAGCCAGTCAAGAGCCCTCAAGAACGGCCACTCCTATCAGAGCCTCCACTCCGGTATCAAAAAGCCCCATATGCTCGGGTCCATCAACTCCTGTAAGAAGTCAGAACGGATTTCTGGCTCTCAAAAGTGGTCAAACTGTTGCAATCCCGACTGAGACGAGAGATGAGGCTGGCAGGGCTAATGGTAACACGGGACAAGGGAGCGGAGACGGAGAAGAACCCAATGCTAACAATGCATCTGCAAGTAGGACTACAGATCAATCAAGAAAGTTAAATCCTCTGGAAACTCGAGCAATGGCTTGGGATGAGGCTGAGCGTGCTAAATACATGGCAAGGTAATTTATTGTAGCATTTTTCTGTTTAGTAAGAAACCAAAACGTTCATCAATTTGCCATCTGAAGCATTTTCACATGCAGTTTGTTCATTCAAGAAATCATGGAAAGTTTTCACTAGTTGGCTATTCATGGACCCGCAGGTACAAGCGCGAAGAGGTGAAGATTCAGGCCTGGGAAAATCATCAGAAAAGGAAAGCCGAAATGGAAATGCGAAGAATGGAGGTAATTTGACATTATTCTATAACCAACATATATTGCAGATTTAGAAGATTCTATGTGGATGTACTTCGATTGATTCTTCATTCTTTTGGAAAAAAAGTAAAATGCAATACATGAATCAAAAGGAAGGAGAAGAACATTTCAAATTCGTGCACAATGTTCTCGTTTCACTTCAAAGCAAGTTTTCCGAAATATTCTTTTTATCGGCACTTATCCATAGTTGGGGGTAGGATCATTATCAAGTTAACTGCTAAAAGCTATATTCCTCTGATAAGCGATGCGTATAAGATATCGGGTTTTTTCTGTTTTTCCTGCATTTTGTTACTTGTTTTACTCCAAGCATATAGCCCTCAGGAAAAGGGAAAATGTGAGGTATCATTGATATTCTCTATGCAATTTACCAAAATTCTCCGAGATAGACTTGTTCAGCTCCTTTCTTTTCGTGTAGGTGAAGGCTGAAAGAATGAAATCTCGAGCTCAAGAGAAGTACACAAATAAACTTGCATCGACTAGGAGAATAGCTGAGGAAAAGCGTGCAAATGCTGAAGCCAAACTGAACGAAAAGGCCGTGAAGACATCAGAAAGGGCAGATTATATTAGAAGAACCGGTCATCTTCCCTCATTTTTTTCCTTTTTGCCTTCCTTTTGCTGGTAGAAAAATATTTTTCTGCATTTGACATTCCCAGTTCTAAAGTATATTTACATTTCAAACTGTCTTTAAGGAAATTCTTTCCTTCTAATTTCCTGCTATATTTTACATTGAGTCGATTCGTTTATTAATTGATATGCATAGTGCACCAATAATGTGGTTGAGTTAACTCGGAATAGACTCAAAATTAATATTGCATAGTGAGTAATGCTTGTAGTTTTTACTTTTTGAGTGTGTTGACAATAGCCCGTTGGATTAGCTTATATAAAGTAGTACTTTCAGAAGATTATATCTTTCGAGTAACTTTTTAAGCTTAGCCAAACGTGATTAGCGAAACACGTTCGTCTGAAAAAGTTTCGAACTTATCGAAGTATCAATGTAAACTCTACTTCGGTTGAAAATGAAGAACAAATGCGGCTTAATTTTAGAATTAGAATCTACCTCGATTTACCATGAAGGACATAGGCAGGTGAGACCATTACGTAATTTTTCACGAAGAAATGATAGCTATGGTACTACTATTACAAACATATTTGGTAGTTACTCACCTACAAAATCGACTTATAAGAAAAGTGTTCGATATACTTAATTATCGGTGTTTTTTTCACTAATTACAATTAATCTTTAAAATAACCCTTTTAGAAGATTTCCTACCAGAACTGCACTACACTAATGCATATTCCCTCTATCATTAGTGACAAAATCAGATAAGAACCCTGCTATGAGTACATGATTTTTTCATAGAAAATATACAGGAATTTGAAATGAAAGGAAATGATCGAAAGATTGAAGGTGGGAAATACACACGGAGATGATTGATGCATTTCAAATTTTTGGCAAACATAGGCAATTTTTCATCAGATAATAATAATAAAAAATATAGCCAACTTCCTTTTATTATGCGAATATCCCACCGATTCGACTCTCTTCAGAAGTGTCCTGGTTGCGACTCGGCTTTTCTTTTGCTGCGCCGACTCGCAGGACTACCGCTGCGTCTCCTTCACTTCTCTCTGCAGTCATCTGATTCTCTCCGAGTGTTTCATGGGTAAACCTCTCAATTGCTCATAAATTACGCACGAAAAGTAACGCACCCCATCGTTTCTACGGTTTCATTATTCAGGTTCATTTAAAGAGTAAAATAGAGGGTGTGTTTGGATTATGTGTTAACTAGCAGATCCATATTTGATTTTTCTCAAATCAAAACTCTTTTCTGTCATTTTGAAATAGGGTTCTCCATTTGGGCAATTCGATTCTAGCATTCTGTTTGCTATATATACAAGTAAACACAAACTTCTTAGGGTATGGCGGCTGGAAGACATGGAAGCCAAAAAGACAATGAGTTCAAGGGTCGCAAGATGGACTTGGGGCTGCCAAAAAAGGAAGTTGGGAGTGTTAAAGGGGATTATGATCGTTTTAGGAACGGAGACTGGGATAATGGGCAAAGGCGAAGTCAGGTTTCGGTTCGACATAGTAAGGATTATACAGGTACGGTTGGACAGAAGGATATTAAGAAAAGGATGGTGATAAATGGTGGGTATCATTCTACTTCAAATCAGAGTGATTCTAGCAGTAGTGGTGGTGGTGGGAGGAGGAGTGAAGCTGCGGTTCGGGTCATGGATCGAGAGCCTGGGGAGCTGTCTAGTGATGGGTCTGATGAGGCTATTGATTTGGAATCTCGGATTAATATAGAGAGTGAGGTTAAGACGTTAGAAAATGGAAAACAATCATTGCCTGTCCAGAATAAGAAGCGGAAGTTTTCTCCAATTGTTTGGGATAGAGATGACAGGGAATTGAGTAGAGCATTCGAGAACAGGAATGTTTCTGGTACTACTAATTTACCATCTTCACCTCCTGTGGTCAATTCAAATTGTCAGTCATCTGCCCCTTCTCCGGATGAGTCTGTACAGATTTCACCTAAGCAAGAATGCGAGGTTCAGAATTCTAAAGCATCACTTCCTGAGATTGATTTAGTGCTAGAGGTGTTGGAAGTTCCTGTTGAAACACCTTCCTTGTCTCTCGAGGAAGAGTGTCATGGTGGTGACCAAGGAGCAGAGGAATTGGACGCTGAAGATTTTGAGTCTACTCGAACCATTATTTCCTCTCGTTGGGCAAATAATGCTGAATCCCCAGTTGATAAAGGTGTGATTTATGATAATGGAGATACGCCTAAATGGAAGGTGCGGAGGTCTGGTTCTGAGTCGGCTCTAGTATGGGGACATAGGAAATCATCAAGTCCAGAGCTTGGAGAGGTTAAAAGTGAAGGATCTAAAGGAACTATGGGGAGGTCCTCTGAATCTGATGAGTGTGTTAGGTCTTCTAGTAGAGATAGTTACCCCAACAATGTTGATAAGAATGACTACATGGAGATAGACGAAGACCGTAATTATGGTGCTACTGGTATTAGCCAGTCGGATATGGAATCTGCTGATGAATTAGGTTCTTATGGTACATCAGAGCCTGCTCTCACTCCAGAAAGGAGTGTGAATATGCTTCAGGGGTGCAGAAGTGTTGATGAGTTCGAGAGAATGAACAAGATAAATGAAGGAACTTATGGGATTGTTTATAGAGCCAGGGACAAGAAGTCTGGAGAAATTTTTGCTTTGAAGAAGGTCAAGATGGAGAAAGAGAGAGAAGGGTTTCCTCTGACTTCGCTTCGGGAAATTAACATCCTTCTCTCTTTTCAGCATCCTTCAGCAGTGGATGTCAAAGAAGTAGTTGTGGGTAGCAGTCTTGACAGCATCTTCATGGTCATGGAGTATATGGAACATGATCTTAAGAGATTGATGGAGACAATGAAACAGCCGTTTAGTCAAAGTGAAGTTAAATGCCTTATGCTCCAGCTGTTAGAGGGTGTCAAATATCTTCATGATAATTGGGTACTTCACCGAGATCTGAAAACATCAAATTTACTTTTAAATAATCGAGGTGAACTGAAAATCTGCGATTTTGGTCTGTCTCGGCAATATGGGAGCCCCCTGAAACCTTATACTCATCTGGTGGTTACTTTGTGGTACAGGTGTGCTTCACTTCTTCTTTGGCTCTTTTATCCTGATGATTAGTTTAATTTACAATCACCTATTTTTAAATCTTACAAGTATTCATATGTGCTCTAGTAGTCCTATAGTATCTTGAGAGTGCATAAATGCTTTTTTGCCAATATGGATAGATATAATTTTATCTTTTCTGAAATTTAGATCCATATTTGCTGCAATTTTCCTCAGCCTGTCATATCATTTTCCCATATAACATTAAAGCTAAAATAATTCTAATACTCGATACCACTATACTTCTTTGTCAACAGTAGTGCATTTTAGCTCTTGATTTTATAGTGCAGATCTTATGTTCTCTGATTTAAGATGAATTGAACAAGAAGTTCATTCGCAGGGCGCCAGAACTTCTTCTGGGAGCCAAACAATATTCTACTGCAATTGATATGTGGTCCGTGGGATGCATTTTGGCCGAACTGTTATCAAAAGAACCATTGTTTAGTGGAAAAACAGAGTTTGATCAGCTTGACAAGGTAAAAGATGTCAGCAGCTTATTCATAACTCAATTTATGATTTTTGTTAAATGTAGATAACGTATAGCCTGATTAGTTTCTTTCATGATGTTTATTGCAGATTTTTAGAATCCTTGGCACACCAAATGAAACAATCTGGCCTGGGTTTTCCAGACTTCCTGGGGTGAAGGTTAACTTTGTCAAGAATAAGTAGGTTTCTGTATCTTGTATATTCAATCCTTATCCTAGATGACGAGATTTTTTTTTTGTCATTTTGCTACTCTTTTCCCTGGTTTCAGGCTATGGGTGGTTATCGTCTAGCTTTCTGCTTCTGGTCTCTATGGGTGCCAGTTTAAAATATATCACTAACATATCATGTTTCTACTAATTGGTGATGCATTCATTTCAGATACAATCAATTGCGTGGGAAATTTCCAGCTACGTCATTTACTGGCTCACCAGTACTTTCTGATGCTGGATTTGACCTGTTGAACAAGCTTTTAACTTATGACCCTGATAAGGTATTCTTATTATATCTGTTTATGTCTCTGGACAATTGAATCTCCTGTCTCTATGATTCTTAATTATATGTGGCAACTACGCAGCGGATAACTGCTGAAGCAGCTCTGAAGCATGAATGGTTCCAGGAAGTTCCACTTCCCAAGTCTAAGGAGTTCATGCCAACATTTCCGGCTCAGCATGTGCAAGACAGGTACTGGAGCTCCGTCAACGTGAGTTTAATGGACCATAATTTCTTTTAGTTTTATACATTAAATTTGTTGTTATAACGGGTTTTCAGGCGTATAAGAAGAGCAATGAAGAGTCCTGATCCTCTAAAAGAGCAACAGAGGAAGGAGTTGCAGCCAGAAGAATTAGGCGCTGGTGGTTTATTTGGCCAATAATACTTTGAAATTTCTTTTATTTGGATTTTGCTATAGCTCAGGCAAATGTGGTTTAGGTGAGAGCTATGGATCAAATGGAGTTTCAAACATTGTTTGGGAGACGATCATTTGTAGCTGTTTTTAGCAGGCACCTGGATGAATGATGTGGACTTACAATTTGATTCAGATAGAGCGAAGGTTGACTTCTCTGGGCCTCTGCCGTTCCATAGAATCTGGCTTTGATACCTCTTTTATGGCATCGTGTGGCATAACTGCATAAGGCACTTCCTGTTATGAAACTGTTTCACTTTAAACTCATGTAACATATTTTATATTGATTATAGCAAACAACATTCTTAAAATTACTTTTGAATGCCACCAAACAGTTTGAATTACTGAGTACTCATTGCTATCAAATTTAATCCTTGTATTGTGTTTGCAAGTGATAGTGATATGAAGGGGAGAGGAGATTCTTAGTATTTCATTGTTGAAGAAATGGACAGAAAACTGCACTCCAAAGGTAAAGAATAATTCTGAATAAAGGGATGAATGTAAGATCAACAAGTTGCTATTTTCCATGTGCAACGGTTATTAACATATTGTAAAAGACTACCGTTGTCATTATATATCTTTGATTCTTTTTCAGACTTTTACATCATTTGTAGACAACCATAATATTTTGAAATATGAGGCTTGATCAATGTAACGACCCGGGTCTCTATACTCAAGCCGTTAGCTTACTTACTCTCCATCTTTCAGTGGACATATATGCCTACTTACCCTCTCACGACTTTCTATCGTGTCCTCCAGGATTTGAATTTTAGACCTCTATCTAATGAGAGACTTAAATTGAATTCAATTGGTATCAGGATTCAACTTTAGTCTCTTATTAGCCACATATGTTGAATTCGAATTTTGGGAGACGCAATAAAAAACCGTGAGGGGTAAGTGGGCATAGGCCCACCCAAAAGTGAACACAGGTCGTTACAATCAATGTTTATTTGATTTATGAATAACCAAAGACAAATTTATTATGACAAGCAATTATAAGACCCAATTGCTGTAGAAGAAATCCTTGCAGATTGTTCTATGCAATATTTGTCATTATTATTAATGTAGGGTAATTTTCTTGGGAATTATTATTATTATTTTTTTTTATCATTCTAATGGATCTAAGACTTAAATTTTGGTCCATATTTAACAATTAACATTAAGGGTTTGATTGATTGAGCAATATGGGGTGTTGTGTTTTGTTTGTGGTGTCTTTAGCAGAGGAATTCAATACATTTCTATCAACCGCGTTAGATACCGGAGAGAAGTGTTTTTCTTTTTCTTTTTCTTTTTCTGTGTTATTGCAGTGTATCAAATGTGATCAATCTACAATTTATCTGTCATTGAAATTTGAAAGCTTCAGTAGATATGATGCATTTACAGCTTGAAGACACCCCTATATACTTTTAGATGGCAAAACTGCAGCTAAAATGTGTGCACTGCTCTGGTGAATCATATTGATTTCTCATTGTATGGTGAAAGAAGAAATTTTTGTAGTAAAGTAGTTACCATTTTAACTGTTTTTTTTTTACCATATTGATTTACTCATCGTTTTAGTTAAAAATAAGTTTCTTTATAGTGACCCTATTTGGTTAGTTAAAAATCAAATTTTTAGTAGATTTTGATAAAAGTTGATGAAACATGAAATTGAAAATTTGATGTATGGACTTTGACTTAGATCAATTGCTTTAGTAAAACCAAATAGAGACTGAAGTTTTTTTTTTCTAGGACTCTTATCCACGTCAGTCGTCACTCCGCCCACGATTTTATTATTTGAAATTCGATGTGACATACACAACCTTCCATTTTGATTAGTCACATAGTAATAAAATATGCACGTGTGCATGCATGCATCATTATTTTGAACTCATCGAAGCTGACCACTGCATTGCCATAAAGATCGAATCGATCAATAATCCTTACACTTTCGTGGAAAGACCTCGACTCCCATTATGTGCATCATTCTCTTTAGGCTCCGTAATACATTTAACTCCTCTTTTTTATTGCCTCATACATTAAATAACAAATTGTCATGATCGCGTAGGACGACTACTGGTAATCTTCACTATGAATAACATTACTCATTAAAAAAAATAAAAATCTTTTACTTTCAATAAATTTAAAATCGGTTACATATACACTTTCCCGTCCCCCAAGAGTCGGCTTTGCTAGCTATAACTTGCCACAATTAGTCTTGTTGTACATAAAATGTTGACAAAAAATTTGACAAAATGTCACATGGCACTACACCAAACTTAACTCAACTTGCAAATGTCTCTCAACTAACTCATCTTGCGCAAAGCATTTGACTGTTTAAACGAAATATTTTGGTTTTCTTTCCAAAAGCACCGATGTGTACTGAAAATGGTACGTGCTTTCGATGATTGCAACCACAAATTTCCAGACATTTATAGAGAGCACAATAGATTATAGTTTGAAGTGATTTTACCAGTCTTCTGTACAAAAAAAAAATGTTATCACTAATTTTTACTTCACAATTTGTACAGAAATATTTATTGGGTGCTCTGAAGAAGTTCGATTGCCTTTCTACGTTAAAATTTTTTCTTAAGAAACCGAAAGGTTGCTCCAGGCTCCTCGACTCTCTATCCCCGTTTCGCACTCAAGGAGGAAAGCAAAAGGAGAAAAATAGACGAGAAGAAAATAACATAGCTCACCGGCAAGTCCAGGCACATACTCACGGTTCTTGAAGCAGGAACCGAGAAGGCAGGCCAAGTTGAGTCCTTTTGGGTTTAGGATCAGCTGGTTGAACCCAGTTGCAGCAATAATTGCAACCAGATAAACTCATGTTAATTCATCAAAAAGAACACCAGCTCTCTGATAATGCATTACTCGGAGGGGATAACTATGGTCTTGCCCAGAACAAAGGTGATAAGCGTAAGTTGAATGAAGAATATTGTGTTGATCATTCCTCGATCAACTGTGTACCCGAAAATTGTAATCCCTCCTGGATTTGACTGCAAATACATCACTGCATAGACAGTGTAAAACTGATTAAACATGTATAAAATGTATGTGGAAAATGAAAACAGCACATGAGAATGCAAAGCCAAAAATGCAAGGTAAAATTCAAGTTTTAATGGATTACAACAGCATGGATATTAAAGAATAGATTTGTATCATGGTTTATTCATATACAACAATTTATTCTGCCAGAAAACTACCACAGTAAGAGAATAGAAAGAGAAATGTTAAAAGAATCGAACCTGTCCCTCTTAGTCATAATTCTATTATTGGTAAGGTTTGTTTTCTCTATTTTTTGGCGTTATTCAAGATCTTGTTCCCAAAACTCTTTCCAAAATGAGGCAAAGGAATCCGTCTTTTATTTTCTAACAATGACATGTAGGTTAATCTTATAGAAGAAGAAAATATTTTGGCAAAGGAATACATCTTTTATTTTCTAACAATGATATGTAGGTAATCTTAAAGAAGAAGAAAGCATTTTCTTTTCAAAATGGAAAGCTCTATCAATTCCTCACTTAAAATTCACCTCAAAGATGAGGAAATATCAGTGCGTCTTAGGTGAGTGATTATAATAATATGTGGGTCCTATGGAATTTTTGAATAATAAGTGGGTAGCAGCTGTCGGTACTACAAAGTGCGTGGATAAATTTGATTTAAAAAACCTCTTCCCAAACATGCTCTTATTCAACATAAACAATATACATGTTAGATATCGTAAATGTTTACGACTCTACGATATACCTCATAGAATATGCAACATATAATTTGATGCAAACATGGTAAACTTTCCTTCCCTTTTTCAAATCTTTATCCCTTGTAACAATGTCTAGTATATCGTGGAGTCGAAATTATATAGCAGAAAATTACAGGGCAATTGTAATGAGCTATGATGAGAACTGCTGAACATGAAACTTACAACAAACTGTCAATATTAAAAACGAGAAATGCAGTGTATGATTTATATCGATCTCACAAGTGATAGGGAAGTGTTAAGAGCAGATTATCAGATTAATGCAGCTTTTAGAGAACAAAAAAAGACAAGCAAAGCCAAACATGGTAACATAAAGTGTTAAAAGTAAATAGTTAAGCTAATTATGGGAATAATATTCTCGTTTTTCATTCCAGGCCTAAATGTTAGTCATCAAGATCAGCAAGGAGAAATCATTCGACTTTTCATGTTCGGAGTGTCATAGAGCTCTTTTCACCAAAATTGCATAGCCGAATTGAGCATGTTTGGCTAAGCTTAAAAAGGTTACTTATAAGTTCATAATTCATCAAAACTGGAAATAAGTGAGTCACTTATAGCATGGGGGAAAGAGTTACTTCCAAATAACTAACTTTACTTACTTAATCAGACATATCTGGAAACAAATATTTAAGCTTAGCATCTTATTCCGTATAAAACAGCAGTAGTTAGCTTGCATACCTAGAGCTAGTCTCTTGTGGTACGAGGACATATGAGACGCCAATTGTGTATTTGTTGGCCCATAAATGAAATCCAGTGAATCCAAATCACTTTCCGAGTAGTTCATGTAGTACGAGCCTGAGTTATTAGCAGCATCCAGATTTCCCATGCTATTCGAAGTTCTCAACCGAGATGAATCAGTAGCACTGCTAGTCATCAAAGCATGCCATCTACTTGCAAGTGATCCTACAGCTTGGGCTCTGTGGGATATTTTTGCAGCAGCATTCAAGCAAAGAATTATTCCTACTACTTGTACAATTGAGGAGACCTAAAATCGCGAAATGGATCCAAAAAAATTGAGAGAATTAACCAGGTTATAGAACCTAAATGCAAGTTTCCTACACCTTAGAGCATGTTTGACCGAATCTAGAAAAAAGTTTTACCGAAAAGTAACTTTTAAGCTTAGCCAAATACTAAGCTTGTACAATTGCAAAAGAAAATGTAGAAGTAAATTTTAGTTCAAACTTTACTTTTGTAAAAGCATAACTTTACTTACTTTTAAAAAAAAGTACTACTTATTATAAGATTACCCAAACAGGCTTTTGTAATGACAAAACAAATACTCTATAAAATTTGTAACTTAGAAACCAAAAGTCACTTAAAGATGATTGGGAAAGAAGAAAAGTACCATGAAGGTTAGAGCTTACCGCAAAATCACCACCATTTATGAAAGTAATCATCCCATTATATCCTGTGGTTTGAAATAAAGTAACAAACTGGCTTACAGTGACGATAAGAAACAGTAGAAGAAGATATATTCTAAATCGGTGGCTTATTTTGGAGAGATAGAAGCGTAAACGAGCATGCTCTTGTATTAATAACAAACAATCAGATTCTCTTTCCAAAAGCTTCCCGTATTCCTCAAAATGTATTATTTGTAAGTTACAGACCACATGGAACAAAATACATGCTGAAAGAAAGATTGCCGTCACATAAGTCCACGAAAAGATGAGAGCGAACAAGATAGCAACAGAGTGCCACCATGACTCGTGACGAACGTATAAAATGCGGATGATTTCACGCGCAGTCTTCAGAATGAAACAAGGCAGTACCCAAAACACTAGCAAACGCATAGAATCCTGCAAAAACAAAATGCCTGTCAAGATTTTTGAAGTCCATGTGAAGTTGATGAGTAAAATCTAAGGAAATCACACATTTTTAGATACTGTTAGAAAAGTTGCAGCATCATATGAATCAATCGCTTATTCGGTCGCATCTGTCTTTGGCTTTCAAATTTTAATCAATCAATTTGGAGATATTAAAACAAAAAAGAAAAGAATTGAGCTTCACATGCTGCATAAAGCTGAAAATAAGCCATAAAATATAAATAATCAGAGAAATCAAAAAGCAGTTCAGAGTTCAGACAGTAATCAATATGTAAATTTTCTTAGCATCAACCAATGAACCATACTACTTAAGGAAAACAAACGCTAAACTCAAAATAGTTAACCAGTGCTTGCGATCGTGTTTATCATAAGATGACAATGATCAAGCACACGGAGCCATAGGACTAAACACATAGAGCTTGTTTCATAACGTAGATTGGACAGTATAATGGAAGAAAAAGAAGTTAAAATCCTATGTGTTGTACAGTACAGTTGCTAATGTCTCATACCAAACATGCCAATATTCACAATGATCACGCACAAAAACATAGCATAGAGCAAATCATAATTAATTGAAGCAGAACTCACTGAAATCTTCTGAATATAATGGTCGCTGAATCTCTCCACATGGCCACTATATCGATCAACAAACAGAAATTTCCTAATACCATACTTTCTTAAATTGTGTGAAAGGCAAATCAGAGATGCAGCTGCTAAACAAGCCTGAGAAATCACTATATCAACTTCAAAAGTCTTGATCTGACCCTTCTCACAGCCTGGGCAATTGGAAAGCTCAAGAATCACCACAGGGAGAAAAATTCCAATCAGCAATAAAAAACCCCAAGAAAGCACAAAACTCGACACTGAGGTCTGATTAAAGCCTAAAAACGTGAGAAATGAATCTAACTTTGCAAGGGTTTTATCCAAACGGGTTTCATCGTCATTTTCTTGATTTTCTTGGCAATTAGAATCCTGGGTTTCGCCTGAATTTTCGAGAAGAGGGGTCTTGACTCGTGGGCTCCTTGAATCATCTACTTGTATTTCTACACGATACTCAGTCATTAATTGCAAAAAAAGCTAATCTTTATCAATGGAAAATGTTTGATTTGCCACCAAAAATGAGGAAACCCAGCTTAAAAACACCGATATGATCTTGAAAAGAAAGGGAAATCGTAGTCAAGTATTGATTTGCAGAAGCAAGTCAATATATTATATGGGCGCCCAATAAATTACTTAACAATCGAAAACCTTGAAGGATACTAGAAGACTTAAATAAAAAGTCACATAAAGTTGGGTTTTGACACGGGGTTGTCCTTGGTTTTCATGAAAAGGTGTACCTTCGAAATCGACCTTAAAGCAAAGAGATACTACATAGCTCAACTGAAATTATAATTTCAATTTAGATGAATTAAATAAAATGTAAAATTAAATGATATCATCCAATGTGACATTAATGTTATATAGACTGCGGTTGTATCCTCATTGAGGTAGCATTACTCTAAAACCAAAAAACAAACTTCATTGTCTAGTTGTCTACTGGCGCAGCAAAAGTTTGATGTCATGCATACACGAGATTTTCCCTCTATTTTATTTTTTTAAGATGACACTACAAAAAAGGTACTGTTCTTTTGCAATGCTGATTCTTAAGTACAAGAAATCTTTGCAGTATTATCGTGGATAAAAAAAAATAATAATAATAAAAAAGAGGCAAAAAATCGAAATAGATTGTAAGATCAGCAAATTCCTTATATGAAGTGATTCTACATAAGTTATTAAGCAATTATTATTGGATGGAAATTAGTAAAAGGTTTGACCCTAGAAGTATTCGATAAGTTACATGTGTTTTAGGTTAGATGATGCTACAAAAAGTCGATGCAAGCTAGTTTTAAGATTGATTTGTTAAAGAGAGAATGTTGAATATGCTCATCAATAAGCAAGACTTTGAAGAATGCAACATGACTATAAAGCTCTGTTTGATTGAGCTATATTTTTCTTGAAAATTTTCATTTTCACATTTTTGCATGTTTGATTAACTAAATTTTCTATAAAATTGATTTTCCACATTTTCTTAGTTTTTGAGTAAAAGCTTTTCCCATGGGTTTGGTGAGAAAAGATTTTCTAGGCAATTTTTTTTTATATATTTTACCATGGAAACAAATTTTATCCCCAATTGTAATAAATTTAATCTTTTTAATGAACAATTTTCACGAAAAATAAAGTCAAACGAACACCAAAATATCCAAAATTTCAATATTTTCCAAGTGGAAAATTATACCAATCAAACACAATTAATTGACAATTTCCACTAAAATAAGTTCTAAGCAATTCAATTATCTGAAATTCATTTTCTTTCCACCTAATTCCATTTTTCCAATCAAACAGACCCTAAAATAATTGATTAGTGTAATTTTTATACTCATCTCGACTTCTAAGTGATGTTTTTATGCTAAGATTTTGAGTGTGTTGGAGTCGATTATTATTGATTAGTTATGTTCGTGATTGTAAGACGACACCTTAGAACCCAAGTCACATTGATCAATTATGCAAGAAAATGGAAATAAGTTAAGAGGTTTTGAATTGAAGATCAAAAGCTGAGAATTGGAGGACAAGACAGACGAAGAAATCAAGAACCGAGATGTTTTGAAGTAATAAAAAGAGATAGGAAGTGAAACGCCCCAAGGTTAAAGACAAAAAAGAAAGTCATACTGCGAAACATGGAGAAGAATTAAATTGCAAAGATAGATGCGGAGGTTTCTTCGAGGCATTATATACCAGATGAAATTTTCTCAAGTTAGGATCGTAACGCATTTTCTCGAAGATTCCTACCAATCGTTGCCTATCGCGGCCAATTTCCAAAGTTGAGTGATTTCAAAGTTGTTCTTTCCCATTAGCCTTGGGAAACACTAATTTCATCTTCCAGAGTAATGCACAAATTTAATACGTACAATTTATTTCACGAAGTAATCAGATGAAAAACTTGGATGCTTAGAATAAGTACAAATGATCCACAGAATTCGGATCGGAAAAACTGTCAGATTGAGATGCTGTTAGGAATGCCCCGACCAGTTACACCAGGAGCAGACGAGGGTAAAAGCAATTCATATGGAGGAACACCAGCACCGCTTCTGTTTGTCAGATGTATATCCTTATTTCTTTGATGAATAATACGTTCGATCTCATCTAACTTGGCTGAGAAACTTTCAAAGAGTTGTTGAACTTTTGGATCACTAAACGAAAATCTTTGAATATGGTGCAGCTCATTCAAGTACTCTTCATCAGGAGAATGTGTTGACAGTGTGTCTTGGACTGCCATAACTTTAGTTACTTGGAGTTGTGTAGGTAGAGAGCTCAAAAAAGTACATTCTGGGCTAAGAAGGAAATTAATGTAGTCGGGCTCGCCTTCTTGAGGTATTAGTTTACGCATGAGGGTGGGTCGGTTTGGCGGATACCCTCCGAATGGATATTGTCCAAAGTTTATAGCTGCGTGTTGGCCAGAAGAAATCCAAATCATTGTTGTGAGTATACCAGATAAGTCTTCTTTAGTAGCAAGGTTAGGCCACCACGGCTCGT